>PYAF01001704.1:21774-35576 GCA_007407185.1 Glycine tomentella | reverse complement strand
TGCTTAATTCGTGTAGGAAATTTTAGATTAATCTTCGCTTAGTAGATTAATCTGGATTAAGTTAGGATAGATTATCTCTTGTGAACCGAGGATATTAGAGGCGCAATCTGTTCAAAGGTCTGACTTGTTTAATTAATCACTGCAATTACTTAGCATTTCTGTTTTAATTTAGATATTCTTGCATTCTGTTAAAAATCCCTTCATTACACGTTTAATCCCTAACGCAGACAATTGATCCTTGAGAGACGACCTAGGAGTAACTTCCTAGTACTGCATTTAATTGTATTAATTTGACTGAGTACGACCTCGATCAATGAACAAGACCCCTCTTGCTGCAAGGCAGTTGATTTCTAATATGGCAGCCAACTATCAACAATGTGGTGCTAGAGTTGCAACATCCAAGGTGATGGCTGCAAATGAAGCCTCTGTCTCTATGGTTGCTGATAACCAGAGGTTGGAGAACAAATTGACAGAGTTGACATCCCTTGTGAAGCAGCTTGCTATTGGGCAACAATAGAATGTCATGGCAGCCAATCAACGAAGGCTTTATGGTATCTGTTATGCGCCTGATCATCCCACAGATGCATGCCCCACTCTCCAAGAGACAAAACAACCTGCTAAAGTTTCTGCCATGCAACCTTGCCAATCATTCAGACCTCAACAGTAGTATAATCCTTACTCCAACACTGATAATCCTGGTTGGAGAGATCATCTGAATTTGAGGTATGGTCCTTGATGTGTTGTAAACACATCTTAGTTTTAGGTTATAATTTAGTTAAATAAGTAGTTAAATATATTAGAATTAATTGAGTTTTCTATTTTATTATTTTAAATCTAATTCAATACCATTTATGCATTTCAGGACCAAATAGAGGAAAAATCAAGCAAAAGAAGGAAGAAAACACAAATTGGAGTCCTGCGCGATCCGCGCAAAATCCACGCGAGTCGCGCCAGGTGCAGGGCTGAAGACTAATCATTTGAAGACACCACGCGTTTGGCGTGGAATCCACGCGATTAGCGTGGAAGGACCGAGAGTATGGCGCTGTTAGCGCCATATCCGCGCCGTTAGCGTCAGGAACACAAAGAACAAGCCTATTTCTCTCTGCCAAACCACGCGGGTAGCGTGGATATCCACGCGATCAGCGCCACCTTTCGGCCATGCCGCGCGATTAGCGCGAGACTTCGCGCGAGTAGCGTGGAATCGATTTTGTTTCCTTATTTAAATTATATGTTTCGGATTTGGTTTTTTTTTTGGGCTTTATTACTATAATTAAACTTATCTATAAATATGAAGCCTCTGCACAGACCAGGGGACATCCACTACTAGACACCATCACCTTCTATCATTCTTCCCTTCTTTCTCTTTATCATTGAAAGTCAAGAATCAAGGCAAGGTCATCAAGAATGTATTATTTGACAGCTTTTGGATTCTTGAAGCCTATGGCAGGCTAGACTTGTATTGTGGGAAGGCCATGAACAGATGTAACTCCTCTGTAACTTGATTGGTATTGAGTTTAATGCTGTTTTGATTATTTTATTCTATTTTGTGCTTATCAATGTTATTCTTATTTGGAATTGGCCATTTTATTTAAGTATTGAGGGTTAGAATTCGCAATGGGGACGTTGGGATTCTAATTTCTGACCGGTTTAGAATCATAGTTGTTCTTCACCTAGGAATAGGGATGCGTGGCTACAGACCTTATAATATAGTCTTTGTATGCTTAATTTGATAGCTTTCACCAAGGAATTGGGTTTTCGATTCAGGTTAAAGGGTTGATTCACTAAGGAATTAGGGATTAACTAATGTAGGAAAGAGGTATTTCTGAATAATCATAACAAGAACACATGAGATTTATTCTTTGAATACTTAGTTTGACATAATCACTAAGGGTTTAGGTTTCTCGATCGAATTAAAGGGCTAAATAGCTGGTTGTGCTCTAGGATTTACGAATTTAGGAAAGATTTCTCATGTGTGTGACTAAAGATAATAAACCAATCAAGTGAAGGAGGTAGTAAACAAAAGGGATTGTGCCTGACCACAATTGTTTCTTTCATTGGTAATCTTCTAATCATTTTACTTCATTTATTTAAATTCTGTTTTAATCCAACTCTTCAACACAACACAACAATTCTTCTTTATTATTTCTGTTTTTACTTCCAATAATTTAGAATTAATATTATTGTAAAAATTACCCCAATCCCTGTGGAGACGATAACTCACTTACCTACTTTATTACTTGTTAACGATCGGTGCACTTGCCGTAATCTAACAACAAGTTTTTGGCGCCGTTGCCGGGGATTGGTTAACGGATTTTTACAGTAATTTTTAATTTTTGTTATTGGAATTTTTGTTACTAATCGCTTCTCTGAGTTTTATGCGAGGTTCAGTTAACCCTGAGGATTTACAGTTCAATCCTAAAATTGAAAGAACATTCCGAAGGAGACTAGCCAAACAAAGGAGAAGAGAAACTGAATATTTTGACTTTGATTCAATCCCTGAATCAGAGTTAGAAGCAGAGATGGCTGAACCAGAAACAAATAATCAGCCAAGACAGAGGCCTGAAGATGAACTTATGGAGGATATTCTGGCTCCTATGTTCACAAGGCCTAACTTCAGTATTGTGAGGCCACCAATTCAAGCTAATCATTTTGATATTAATCCTTCATTGATAGCTTTGGTGGAACGCAGCCAATTTGGAGTAGAAGACTCTGAAGACCCTCATGACTTCATAGATAGATTTCTGAGAATATGTGACACTATCAGACACCAAGGGGTCTCAGATGATGCGATAAGACTAAGTTTGTTCCCATTTGCTGTAAAAGGTAATGCATTAAGATGGCTGAACCGTCAGACATCAAATAGCATATCAACTTGGGAGGATTTAGTCTCTAGATTTTTTGCTGAGTATTTTTCAATGGATAAATATAATAGATTGGTGAATGAGATCACCAATTTTACTCAGAATGGAAGAGAATCCCTCTGCACCGCTTGGAATAGATTTCAAGAGTTAATTAGGAGATGTCCACAATATGACATGCCTGTAGGTAAGCAGGTACGTATTTTCTTTAATGGTATAACTCCTGAAACTCATATGATTATTAATGTTGCAGCGGGAGGCACAATAAGATCAAAAACTGCAGCTCAAACTTATGAGCTAATTAAATCTTTGGCTTGTACTGAAAACGAAAGCATAACCATACAGCCAAAGAGAGAACCAATACAATTGTGCAGCACTGATGCCATGCTTGCGGAGCAGAAAATTTTAGCCCAACAGTTGGCTAAATTGAATGAAAAGATTGATAAACTTCAAGTCTCTGCAGCAAAAGTTTCAGCCAGCAAACCGCGTGTTATTTGTGAGTATTGCCAAGGTGAGCACGAAACTAATCAATGTTCTGTTCTTGTTGGAGCTGACCCTGTGCAGGTTAATGGCGTTTGGAATGAGCAAAGACATCAGCAATCCTATCGGAGGAACAATAATTTTGCTGTAGGAAATAACTATCAGAGGAATTTTCAAGGAGGAGGACTAGACTACAAGTCTAATAATTACCTGCAAACCCCTACTGTTCCTACCACCAATATTTTTGAACTTGAGAAGATAGTAATGCAGCTGTCACAAACAACCTCAGAGTTCATCCAAGAGACCAGAGCACACCACAGAAACCAAGATGCCTCCATCCGGAATCTTGAGATTCAAATTGGTCAATTGGCAAAGCAAGTTGCAGAAAGGCCACAAGGACAATTCCCAAGTACCACAGAGACAAACCCAAGGGAACATGTCAATGCTATCACCACCCGAAGTGGAAAAGTGTTATCCTCACTCGAAGAAGTTGAAACCAGCAAAAAGGAAAGTGCTGAAAAATCTGCAGCAACTGAAACAAATGGAGAAAAAGCTGCAGAAAATTCTGATGAACAAAAGTCTGCACCTCAGCCAAAGAAGTGGGACTTCTCTCGCTTTGAGAAACCCCCATATCCGGTGCTAACCAAGCAGCAAATTCAACAACAGCAGTTTGCCAGGTTCTTAGACATGTTTAAAAAGTTGCATATAAATATTCCATTTGCTGAAGCATTAACTAATATGCCTCATTATGCAAAGTTCATGAAACAGATTTTGTCTAAGAAACATAAGCTAAAAGAAGGTAGAACCATAAAACTCACTGAGGAGTGTAGTGCCATTATTTTAAGAAAACTTCCAAAGAAATTAAAAGACCCTGGAAGCTTTAATATCCCGGTATCAATAAGAAATATAAATATAGGAAAGGCACTTTGTGACTTAGGGGCTAGTATAAATTTAATACCATTATCAATGTGTAAGTCCCTAGGCATAACTGAATTAAAATCCACTGGAGTTTCCTTGCAATTAGCAGATAGATCATTAAGGAAACCATCAGGAATAATTGAAGATGTGTTAATAAAAGTGGATAAATTTATCTTCCCTGCAGATTTTGTGGTTTTGGATATGGAGGGTGAAAGTGAAATCCCTCTAATTTTAGGAAGATCATTTTTAGCAACTGCTAGGGCCTTGATTGATGTGGAACAAGGAAAGTTAGAATTAACGATGGATGATGAGTCTGTTGTTTTTAATGTTTTCAATTCTGTGGCTAATCCATCTCATAATTATAATTGTTCTAGGCTAGATTTGCTGGATAACATTAATTGTGCAGATAAGACAGCAACAATAGAGATAAATGGTGCAGTGGAAAATAATACAGCAAATACAGCAGCACACTATGCAGAAACAGCAGCCAGTAATACAGATGAATTTGCAACAGCAATCATATCAGCTGCCATATGTGCAGCTGCAGAAGATTCTGCAGAAAAGACAGAAAACGCAACAGCATTAGCAGAAAAATCTGCAGAAGAAAATTCTGCAGAAGCGGAAGTTGTAGCAGTGGCAATTGCTGAAAAATTGAACATTACAGATCAACAAAACAATGCAGAAACTCTTGAACCTGGGCTGGAAAATAAAACTGATTTCTCAGACAGAGCACCAAAGGTAAAACTGAAAGAGGTTGCAGCAAAAGCTGTGGAAAAATCTAAAAAGAAAGGTGTCAAAAGGTTGGAAGCAAAGAAAATCAAGAAATGGCGTAACAAGGGAATTGAGCCAGGACAAAAGGTAATGCTAGCAACATATCGCATGATATTTCCAGGTAAGAAAGCATTTTGTTGGTCCGGTCCCTTCATCATTCAAAAGATTTGCTCATTTGGATTCATAGAAATCATTCCTTTAGACAGAGGCAAACCTTTTAAAGTTGCTAAATACCGGCTGAAACTTCACATTGAAAACCAAGTGGATAGTGCTAAAACTCCTAATCCACTTAATTCCACTAATGATTAAAAAGCATGATGCGTCTAGCTAAGACGTTAAACAAGCTATGGTAATGTACATAACTATTGATTTAAGTTTTGAAGTTATTAGTCTAGGCTTTGTTTATGCATGCGTCCATATCATCATTATACTTACTTAAGTATTTTAATTAATATTAGATTTTTAATGTGTTTTTAGAATTAAATAATTGATTTTCATTGTATTTTTATATTTAAGATAGGTTAAATTAGATAGCATGGAGTCCATAAACCCAAAATCAAAAATATAAGACTTGGTGAAAAACTGTACAGAACATATGGCGCGACTCGCGCCACGTGCGGCGCTACTAGCGCCATTCATTTGGCCAGTTCACGCTATTAGCATGAACCACGCGCCAACCGCGCGGCAAGGCAGAGCCAAAACATCCTTCCACTGGAATATGGCGCGGATGGCGCGGATGGCGCCGTTTCCGCGCTACCCGCGCGAGATCGCAGACTTAGTTTTTATTTTAAGGTGCCCTCCTGTGCCTCATTTTTTTTCCTACTCTCAAGTTCACTCCCCAAAACCCACTCTTACCCCAAATCTTAGGACCCAAAGCTTAAATGTCATAGGGCTAAACATGAGGTAAGAATCTGAATCTTAAAATTGTTGCAAATCATTAAAGGTATGATTATACTTTGCACTAGGTCTATACTTCCTCTTCTCATTCAACTTTGATGAACATGCTGAAAAACCTTAAGATAGAGAATCAAATATGAATGAATACTAATAAATATTGATCAATTGGTTAGGGGTTTGCTGTTTTCTTTTGATAAAATTTTGGGTTTTGATATACTCCAATTGCACACATTATGTTGATTTATTTCCATGCATAGTACTTGTTTGATAAAATTCCTATATGAAAATTTAGCTTGTAATAATGCCAATGTTGGTTTAATATGCACAAGGCCTCAATTAATTAGAATTGCATGAGGGGAATGGCTGTGGTGAGCATGAATGACTCAACAATGTGTGATAATGGAATGCTATTAAGGCACGAATTGATAATGTTTTTGAACCAAATGCCTTGAACATGTTAAAAGCCTAAATTTGGGAATGGGAGGTTAATGAAGTATTGAATCAAATGGATTATGCTTGCATGAAATAATTGAATTCTGAAAATTTTGATGCATGCAAGGACCAAAATATGGGAATTGTTGTTAAGCAGATCCAAAGCTATTTGATTCTTTCGTGGTTCTTGGTTCTAAGTTTAATTGTAATATGCTTGAGTGTAAATCTGGGAATCCACATTGGTCAGCCTTGCTTAATGCTAAATTGCTTCCTTATATTTGTAGTTTGGTTTGCCTATTTGATCTTAAAATTACAAGTGTCTGAGACTTGTCTTGGGTTTATGTATAATTGAAACACAAATTGTGACCCCAAGTGAACAACAAACAGCTTGTGTTGTGGAATCAACGTAAGGGAACAAATCTGGGAATTCACCCACTGCATCAGGTATAATTTGGAACTTTTCTACACTGCAGGATGAAGAGAGTAAGAAAGCGTTGCTACAAACTGCAGCAAAAGGACAACACTGGGACCATTTATTTGTTTTTACTGTTTTTATTTTTAATTTTCAGTATGCTTTTAGTTTAGTTGTTTTAGTAGTTATCTGTTTTTAAATAAATTCTGTCTCATTCTAAATGTGATTCTCAAATACTGCATGCTTGATTAGAAATGAACAGTACATAATATCTTTCAATTATTGCTGAGGACAGCAATTTCCTAAATCTGGGAATGATGCACATGCAGTATTTGCTTAATCATATTTAAGGATGTCCAACAAAAAAATTCTGTTTTAATTGTTTTAGTCATTATTTTAAATTTTTAGTTAATTATTTCAATAAAAGTTAGCAGCACATTAAAAACTTTTCAGATTAAAAAGTGAATGAACACAGTAATGGATAGGAATTCTCTGATAAAAGCTTGTGTGAGATAAAATATAGCATGAATTACATGATACATGATTGGAATTTTGATTGTTGGTATATGATATGCATGTTGAAGTTGAAATGTTGCTTGAAATGAAGTCAATAGTGATTGACTTGAGTGAAATATCTGTGAGGTTTTTGAAGCCAAACAGTCATTAGTATTCTTCTTGAGAGAGACTCCAATTTTCTTAGTACTCTAGAACTTGAATTGTTTCTCTGGATGCAGGTATGAATTTACATGATTAAGGCAATTTATTCTTCTAAAAACAAGGGCCAAATTGACTACCTTCAATTATTTTTCCATTTGCACCTAATTTTGAGCTTTAGCCTTTCAATTCTGCTACCTAAATCAGAGCTATGTCCATTTACCAACCTCCCTGAGGCTAGAAAAGGTAAATTAAGTTCATGACAGCAAAAAGCAGGGAAGTGTTCATCAAGGCATTAAGGAAAAACAAAGTGAATTCAATTGGTATGAAGGAAAAAGAATAAATAAGCAGCAGGCTAGTTGAAAAATAAGAAGCCTGGAAGTGTTAATGAAAAGTTTGAAAGTTGTTGTATGTTGAAAAGAAAAGAAAAGCAAAAAGAAAGTTTATTGTTTTGTTTAGATATTATAAGGAATAAATGATTGAATAAAGTACCAGATTTTGAAGAAGATGAGCAAGGAAGATGAAAGACTACAAGATTGGACTTAAAGGACTGGATCTAGCCTCATATTAGCTACTTATCCAAAGATTTTTCCTACCCTTAGCCCAGCCAAGTTACAAGCCTAAAAGACCTTTTGATCTAATTATGCTTGCATCTGATGAGAATATTTTCAAGCCTATGGTAGTGCTTTGATTTTGTTGAGTGAGATTATTACAAACTTGATACACTTGAGTGCATGAGTGCATATACACATTCTGTGAGGAATACTCAAGTTACTCTCACTCATTGATGGATTTGAAAAAGTACCATAGAAGCTTTGATATAAATTGATTATACTCAGCATGATAATTCTAGGATTGTAAATTGTGGTTCAGGTTTGATTGTTGATCCTTGTTTTTATCTTAGAGTTTGTCTGTTGCTGAGGACAGCAACTAATAAATCTGGGAATTGTTTGATGTGTTGTAAACACATCTTAGTTTTAGGTTAGTTTTAGGTTATAATTTAGTTAAATAAGTAGTTAAATATATTAGAATTAATTAAGTTTTCTATTTTATTATTTTAAATCTAATTCAATACCATTTATGCATTTCAGGACCAAATAGAGGAAAAATCAAGCAAAAGAAGGAAGAAAACACAAATTGGAGTCCCGCGCGATCCGCGCGGGATCCGCGCGGGATCCACAAAAGTCGCGCCAGGTGCAGGGCTGAAGACTAATCATTCGAAGACACCACGCGTTTGGCGTGGAATCCACGCGATTAGCGTGGAAGGACCGAGAGTATGGCGCTGTTAGCGCCATATCCGCGCCGTTAGCGTCAGGAACACAAAGAACAAGCCTATTTCTCTCTGCCAAACCACGCGGGTAGCGTGGATATCCACGCGATCAGTGCCACCTTTCGGCCATGCCGCGCGATTAGCGCGAGACTTCGCGCGGGTAGTGTGGAATCGATTTTGTTTCCTTATTTAAATTATATGTTTCGGATTTGGTTTTGTTTTTGGGCTTTATTACTATAATTAAACTTATCTATAAATATGAAGCCTCTGAACAGACCAGGGGACATCCACTACTAGACACCATCACCTTCTATCATTCTTCCCTTCTTTCTCTTTATCATTGAAAGTCAAGAATCAAGGCAAGGTCATCAAGAATGTATTATTTGACAGCTTTTGGATTCTTGAAGCCTATGGCAGGCTAGACTTGTATTGTGGGAAGGCCATGAACAGATGTAACTCCTCTGTAACTTGATTGGTATTGAGTTTAATGTTGTTTTGATTATTTTATTCTATTCTGTGCTTATCAATGTTATTCTTATTTGGAATTGGCCATTTTATTTAAGTATTGAGGGTTAGAATTCGCAATGGGGACGTTGGGATTCTAATTTCTGACCGGTTTAGAATAATAGTTGTTCTTCACCTAGGAATAGGGATGCGTGGCTACAGACCTTATAATATAGTCTTTGTATGCTTAATTTGATAGCTTTCACCAAGGAATTGGGTTTTCGATTCAGGTTAAAGGGTTGATTCACTAAGGAATTAGGGATTAACTAATGTAGGAAAGAGGTATTTCTGAATAATCATAACAAGAACACATGAGATTTATTCTTTGAATACTTAGTTTGACATAATCACTAAGGGTTTAGGTTTCTCGATCGAATTAAAGGGCTAAATCGCTGGTTGTGCTCTAGGATTTACGAATTTAGGAAAGATTTCTCATGTGTGTGACTAAAGATAATAAACCAATCAAGTGAAGGAGGTAGTAAACAAAAGGGATTGTGCCTGACCACAATTGTTTCTTTCATTGGTAATCTTCTAATCATTTTACTTCATTTATTTAAATTCTGTTTTAATCCAACTCTTCAACACAACACAACAATTCTTCTTTATTATTTATGTTTTTACTTCCAATAATTTAGAATTAATATTATTGTAAAAATTACCCCAATCCCTGTGGAGACGATAACTCACTTACCTACTTTATTACTTGTTAACGATCGATGCACTTGCCGTAATCTAACAACAGTCCTGGTCCACAATAACAGCTGCCCTTTAGACCTCCACAACAACCCTTCCAGCCTGCCACCACCAAATACCAACCTCCTCCTTTTAAACAACAGCCACAGTTCCAGCAACCTGCACCTACACCTGCACAACATGTGCAGACCAGTTCTGGATCTTCCTTGGAGGATTTAATGAAGCAAATGGCCACCAACAACATCCAGTTTCAACAAAATGTCAGTGCCACCATCCAGGACCTATAGACTCAGATTGGACAGTTAGCTACAACTGTCAACCAGATGCAGCAGCAAGGTTCTGGTGACCTTCCAGCACAATCAGTTGTTAATCCTAAGAATGTGAGTGCTATTACCTTGAGGAGTGGCACGTAGCTTCCAGATTCTGGTGCTAAAATTGATGCTGGTGCTGGTAAAAAAATTGATGATGGTGCCAAAGCAGATTTTGCACCAAAACAGATTCCCTTACCTTTTCCTTCTAGAGCCATTTGTCCAAAGAAAGTGGTGGACCTTGATTCTGATATGCTTGAGACTTTCAGGGGGTGGAAGTCAACATTCCCCTCTTGGATGCCATCAAACAAATTCCAAAATATGCAAAGTTCTTGAAGGATTTGTGCACCCACAAGAGGAAGCTGAAGGGAAATGAGCAAGTGAAGATGGGCATAAATGTTTCTGCACTGATACAAGGTAAAATTGTTGATGCCATTCCACTATCCACCTTGCCACAGAAGTGCAAGGATCTTGGCACTTTCATTGTCCCATGCACCATTAGAGATATTACTTTTGCAGATGCCTTGTGTGATCTTAGAGCCTCCATTAATGTCATGCCCACATCAGTTTATAAAGCACTACACCTTGGTGAGATGAAACCCGCTGGTGTTGTCATCCACTTAGCCAACAAGAGTGTTGCGCTTCCACTTTGACTTATTGAAGATGTGCTGGTGCGAGTTAATAATTTCATCTTCCTAGCGGATTTTTACATTTTGGATATGGAGAATGAGTCTTCCAGCCATGGTTCCACATTGATCTTAAGGAGACCATTCTTGATGACAGCAAGGACAAAAATTGATGTGCATGTAGGAACTCTTTCTATGGAGTTTGGTGATGACATTGTTCAGTTTAACATTTTTTTAGGCTATGAGACATCCTGTAGATGAGCATTTTGTTTTTCTTCTTGATATCATTGATGCTACAATAGATAGTGTAGATATTTCTGACTTACTTTCTGATTTTTCTAACTTTGATCTTGGTTCTTGTAATTGTACCTATGATGATTCTACTGCTTAGGTTAACTCTGTGCTACAAAATTAGCTTAGTCAAATTATTTTTGATACATCTCGACAATGCAATATCATACATTCTCATCCACGCCGCCATCACTTCCATTCTCCCCAAACACCACTGAGGCCTCAACCACTTGGTCCGCTTTCTCAACCTTGATTGTTGCTTTGACATCATGCGCTTCTCCCAATTGCACATTCATCGCATTACCCAACACAGAATGGATTCTTGTGATAAAACCCTCTATGATATCTGCATGGCCCATTTTTTGTATGTCCCTTGTTACAACAGCTTTCCCACTGTTTTGTTTTAAGATTTTGTCATTTTCTTTAAAATTAAGTTGATGTTTGGTCTGTTTGTTGAGTGAATGAAGATTGAATTGGTTATTTTGGTTTGATGATGATGAAGAGCACTTTTAAGCTTGTATTTTTCTTATTTGCTTTTAAGATATAGGACAATTACCAATTTGCCATGTCTTGATGGGATTCATGAGCTGAATCATATGTTTCTCCTTATTTGATTGAATTATGAGTTACTAGTATAAGGTTGCTGGGTGGAAACGAGTGGGAGCAGCAAGGCCATGCCCATAGGGAAGACATGGTGGATTGGACCAAAGGCTAATCCATGGCCATCTTCCTCCGTCAAAGATAGACTAGAGGTTGCGCTAGAATACTTGAGAGAATACACTAGCAACAACATTCAAATATGGGTTCCAATGCGGAGGAGCACAGGCATTGACAATGAGCCTAACGAATCGGCTTCGATTGCTTTTCAAAGGAACATGAAGGTGAAGCTTTGGTTCTTTAGAAGCCATGAGTACCCTTACGAGGGTTGTTTGGGGCTTCCTTTATTGGAAAGAGGGAGTGGGACATGCCTAGGTGTCCTCCAGATTTTGATGGAGGATGAGGTAGTGATTGAGATGATGGAGATGGTGAGGTGTGTGTGCAAGGCGAAGAAGGTGCCTTTGGCTCTGGCATAGGCTCCATGCGTCCAAATGAACAAGGCAAGTATTGTGCCATTCAAAGGATGAGAACTATGTGTCAACTGTGGAGAGAGGGTGCTTTGTGGGGGTAGGGCACCCCCACAAAATCATATGTTACTCCTCAGATTATGTACTCAAGGTTGGTGCCTCTCTTTGTCTCTACTTCAAATTATATAAATATTACTTATATGCTTCTAGTTTATTCACTTTGAACGTAAGTTATCCTCTATTATATTATGACGGATACTTGGATTGGATATTTGTGCCAACATTGTGGTTGGAGATGAGATGAGAAGAGCCATCTCTAGTGGACAGAAGAAGCGAGTAACAACAGGTTAATATTTTATTTAGTGTATGCATAATCAATAAACCAAAGTTTTAATATCACACATCAATTCCATATACATATACATATATATATATATATATATATTCAAATAAAAAAAATAAAGTACTAACTAAAAGGCTGACTACTTGTGGTACATAATCTTATAACAACCAAGAACCTTTTCATCTAATGACATGTAAATAAGCATTTGTAATTATCTATTACTTATAAAATTTGCTCTAATTGTAACTGAATGTAGGGGAGATGCTAGTAGGACCAACAAAGGCACTATTTATGGATGAAATATTAATAGGATTAGAGTTCTTTGAACACATGGGTTTCAAGTGTCCTGAGAGAAAAGGAGTTGTTGATTTTTTACAAGAAGTTTGATATTTATAGAATGAGGTTAGTTACAACAGATCTAGCTAACCCGAGGCTTAAGACAATTTCAAACTAACTGGCTTACTTAGACTGGGTAATACCCAAGAGATTACAGTAATAGACTGATCTCAATACAATATTCACACTCTAATTATAGTGATAGATAAAAATGTGGTGATCATTATCATTAGTGCATCGTGTCAATTTATTTAGTCATCAAATCTCAATTGACAATATGATAAGTAATAACATTTGGGTCTCATGATTTTCTATGCCACACCAATGCTAATAGACAACATCGTAACTATGTTTCAACATGGTTATTGCAAGTAAGTACCAAAATACTAGCTATGTATAGTTCCTGCTGAACAGCAACAAAGAAATGGAAGGTTTGCTTATTCTTGCAATTTTATTTCATTATGCTGGCTGTGGAATTGTGTCCTAATTCATTTAATTGAATCATTATGTTGCTTTTGTTTTTGACAGGCTTCAATTGATGTGCTACAAGTATTTGTGGGACAATTTAGTTGTTGATGATTTCCCTTTTGAGAAATTTTTCACTTATTTTGGCTTAAACAATAATCTATGCGAAGACATGAAAGTGATAAGTGTTGACTCTGCATTTTCAAATTCATTAAGTACAGGATATGGAGTTGCTCTGGTTTTGATGTATTTGCTAATTGCTAGTATTCTAAAATGCAGGGTAAGATATTTTCTGCAGTATGTGAGGCAACATTTGAAACGACCGCTTCTACTTCGCTTTTTATTATGCATTTATTTTTATTTACTAAAAAATCTCTAAAAACAAAAAGAATACAAGTTCAAATGAACCTTGGTTGATTTTCAAAACAATTTAGAAATGAAGGTTCAAATGAAAATTCCATTGATTTTTTTTTTTTTTTT
>PYAF01001704.1:5114-21674 GCA_007407185.1 Glycine tomentella | reverse complement strand
ATACAAGAAAATTCCCAAGATCATGCTCATCATTTTCTTAGAATTTTCTAGGAAGTAGAATAACTTAAATTGAAATTTATTTCAAAATATGTATTAAATTCTAAAAATTTTACTAGCTAGTGAATTTTAATTTTCTAATCATCCTAAAATATTTCTCCAAATCCATATTCACTAAGCAGAAAAAATTGGGGTGTTACAACATTAGCCTTTTTTGGAACTCGGAACATGGGATTCATGCACCAAGAACTAATTGAGATTCTTAGCTATGCTATGGTTACAACTGTAAGTTGTTATTTTACTCAAGAGTATTCTATGCTTGCTTTTAGAGTTGTAGTCTTGTATAACACAATATATGGTGAATTGGGGATGTAGTACTAGTTATGATTTTTGTTAAGAATTCCAATGGCTGTCTCACAACTTCTTGTCCATCTATTTCTAGAAAAATCATATATATACATCTGGAGCATTTGGGACTAATGTTGATGTTATTCGAGGTGCTTTAAGGGCAGAGAAACCAGAGTTGCTTACCATTATATTACCTCAAAGTTTAAGCAAACATCCTCCTGAGAGTTAGGAACTATTGTCCAAAGTAAGGTTTAAGTTTGAAGTTTTTATATATATGCTTTCTTAAAAGTTTGAATATAAGTGTTTATATACTTTTTGAAGAAAAGTCTTTTTTTTTTTTTGCTGAACATCAGTCTTTTTTGTCTCTCTATCTGATATCTGTTTATACTGTTATAGAAGGGATTCCTTTATTTCATCTCTATTTTTGTCCAAAACTATTCAGATTTTATTTTCTGGAAAAAGGGTGTTATAGTCTCAAGTTTTTTGGCTAGGCTGAGAAGAGAAGCGGTACTTCCTTAGGAAAAAGGGTGTTATAGTCTCAAGTGTTATATCGTCCATCTTGCAAGGAGCTTTGCTCCATCTGAGTTATTGACTATTGAGCAGCCCTGATGCATTCTTATTGGGTGTTAACAGTTTGCTTATTGTTCCTTTCTCTGGTGAACTTTGTTTATGTCATTGCGTGTGCATGTTTTATACTTTTAAAGATACGTTGTCCTCTCCTTATTCTAATTTCATCTTTCTTTTCTCTTTTTGCTATTAAACAACATATATGATTGTTTTCAAGTTGGTTATCTCCTAAATGAAATTTATTTGTGATATCTTGTACATTCATGTACTTTTGTTACAGAGGGAAATTTGTTAGAAGAAAAAGATTGTAACACCCCGTAGGCCTCCGACGTGTTATCATTAATAATATCAGATTAGCGCATAAAACATAGTTTATAAAACTTAGCGGAAGCACAGAATCACTTTTCTTGATACATTATGTATGGAATAACAAATTCATAAGATAACACACACACAAATCATACATCATGCCCCTGCTGATCCAGTTTCTTATATCAACCATCATAAAGACAGATAATTTAAACATACAGGCAGATAGTCAAGTGTACAACATTTGTACTCAAGGAAAAGTCACATCTCATATACTCAGATAGTTCTGTACATATATATACATCAGTTTCCATACCACTCTGTGGGAATACAAAAGAATATCAGCCCTCCTCGAGGGTATACAGAACTATACATCAAAATGAAATCAAAACAGAGCCTTCAAGCTCTCCATGCTGCTCCTAAGTTAAGCAGCCTAGTCTCAACTGGGCCTCCTGCCCTGAGACTGCTCTTCTCTTCCAGAAATATCACCTGAAATCATGTAAGTCTCACACGAGGTGAGATAACATATCTCAGTAAGCTCAGGGTCCATGGGAAATCATTCCCACCCTGGCCCACAGATTCACAACACATAAACAGGCAAACATATCACACATGGCCCACTGGCCTGGCACTCAGGCCTCATCATATCAAATCAATATCATAATCTCAGCACATGACAGGTGGTAGAGCTCCCCAATGCCTGGCGAAGCTCCTCAACGCCCTGACGGAGCTCCTCAACGTCAGTACCTGTCATGATGTGGCAGAGCTCCTCAATGCCACTAGTGGAGCTCCTCAACGCCGGTATTTATCTATTGGCCAACAGATATCTCAATCACAACATGCATATATCTAATGCAGATACATATAAATCAACATAAACAATGTCATAGCCAATGCATGCAATATGAATCATGACCAACACTCCCCAGGAGTGTGGTGTGCAACCAAAACGGGAATTCATTCCCCAGAAACACTGAACTTACCTGGTAAGGGATTACTCTGAAGTTCCTTCCCAGGTCTGTGGCTCCCGCCACCAACAGTCTCAGAATCAATGCCTATTCAAGGCATAACAATCTCATATCAAAACCAGCCACAGACATACAATTTACAGAACATATTATAACAGAATTTCCCTATCCTAGGGTTCATTCAAGCTCAGCCCACACACACAAGGCTGCTCTCAGACCACACAAGGTCCATCGGGGCGAAATACACGCCATCTGAGTCATCCTAGACTCACTACACATATATATATCCTAAGCTTTACTCAGCCCCATAATTCAATTGTCATCAGAACGGGATGAGTTCCACTCATAGCCCTACTCCACTAGCCTCTCGGCTCAGAACATCACAATCAAGGCTCTAGCCTATCAGAGAATCATCAACAAGTGACTCTACACAAGTCACACAGGCATATACAGAGCCAAGGTTCAAAGTCATCAGAAACAAAAACTGAAAGCTATTTCTTCATCTATTCGTTTCCCTGAATAAGTTTCTCTACAGGACCTTGGGCTAATTCTAGCCTCATCTCACTGTGGGTCACATTACTCAGGAAATCCCAAATCCACAGAGAATCAAGAGAATTCAGGTTTCTTACCTCAGTAGCGACCAAGGAGACCTCAAACCAGCTTCCTCAATCTCTAATGTCCGTCTCCCGCCTTAGGTCTCGCCTATTCTCAAGTTCTCTGGGGTTTCTCACTTGAGAATTCAAACTCTCACTCAACTGGGTTTTCAAGAACACAAATGCAGGATTTCAACTTTCTAATCAGTTTTAACAAAGTTATAGGTCTCAGAAGGTGTTTAGGACACAAAGCAAGGTCCTAGAAAGCTTGGAACAAGCTCTAATGGAGGCTGGGTCGTGGAGAAGAAGAGGGAATAGAGTTTTTTCTTCTAAAAACGCGATTGCCCTTTAAATACTCAGCCTGCCCGAACTCCCACGCAATTCGCGCCACAAAGTCGGTGAACCGGCGCTATCAGCGCCATCCCCGTGCTAACTGCGTGAACCTTTCGAGACCTTTGGGGCTACCCGCGCCACCTCTGGCGCTGACCGCGTGGAAATCCAGAGAAAATGGGTTTTCCAGGCCACTTACCACGCTGACCGCGCGACCAATGGCGCGACTCGCGCTGGCTGGAAACCTCTGGCGCCCCTGGCCCCGCATTGACGCCCCCAGCGTCAGCTTCCAGTGGGTCTGGCGCGATCCGCGCCAGCCCTGGCACCATCTGCGCGGCACCCTTAACAGGGTTTTCTCATGTGAATCCCCGCGCGACAGCGCAGGGTTTGGTGCCAAGAATGAGGGTCCTTACAAAGGTTGTTAGTAGGACTTAGGTAATTGGATTTTTAGGATCAAACATCATTTTTAGGTTTTTAATTTTTTAAAGTAGCCAAAAAAGAAAAAGCTAGTTTTTTGTAGCTATTTAAATGTTCCTTGGGTTTCTGGTCTGACTGGGCATACTAGTTATTTTTTAGTCCCTGATTATGATTTCAATGGTTTTGTTGAATATGCAGGTGAAAAATGTCATAGAAAAGCCCCATAATGATCATCTACCTCTAATAGAAGCCAGCAGGTTTGTACTAGCTTTTCCTTGTCTTTGTTTTGGGGTAATGATAGGTGCCCATACTTTCTACTCAAAACCTCTTAGACGGCTGTGAGGCAAAACTATCTTAGAATATTCAAATTCTAAGGCGGTTTTACCAAAAAAACCGTCTTGGAAACCCAATATATATTTTTAATAACAAGGGCTTTCAAAGATGATTGTGAGAATAATCATCTTAGAATGTGTATATTCTAAGACAGTTCTTCCTGAAAACCATCTTAGAATCATGAATGTTTTGTTTGAAAAAAAAAAACATTTTCTAAGACGATTGTGGGAAAAACCGTCTTAGAATATACCATTCTAAGACAGTTTCTCTAAAAATCCATTTTTGAAAATACCATTCTAAGATGATTTTAAGAATAACTGTCTTAGAATGTGTATATTCTAAAACGGTTTTCAGGATAATCATCTTAGAATGTGTATATTCTAAGACAGTTATTCAGGACAACCGTCTTCAGAAACTTTTTTTCTATAATAAAAAAAAAATCATGTTCTAAGACGATTTCAGAATCGTCATCAAAAGTGAAAACTTTCAACGATATCCAATACGAAGAAGATTCTACAGCCGATGTAGCACCAAAACAACTGTCGTAGAAAGTATGTATTGTAGTAGTGTCAAAACGATGCTTCCAAAGTCTATCCAAGCTGTTAGGGAAAAGTTGTTGGGAAGAGTGATGATCCATATTCAAATTCTAGAAAGTTGAAAATTGAGGAGATAATCAGAGTAATGCCGGAAAATATGGACAGTTGATGATCACAATATGTTAGTACAAATTCATAATTGAAGAGATACCTTTTTCCAATATTTAAGAGTACATGTGCTACTTAAATAGATTTTATTCGATACGTTGGATTAAAATTAAATCAATGAATAAAAATTTGTGTAATTTACACATATATATATAAATCTTTTAAAATCAATATATAAAATATTTGATAATTAAATATATTGTTAAATAATATTTGTTTTATGCATGTTAAATTTTTATACTAAGAATAATTTAAATTTATTTACTTAATATATTTATTACAAAAAAATATGTTAACTCTATATTTAATACCTTTATATGCTAAAAAATATATCTATATTCTTTTTATATCTATATATATTATAGGAAAGGAAACCCATTCATATACAAGTTTCAATCTTCTAGCATATTTTTTCCCTCCCAAATTCGTCTCTCTCTTCCTTTCAATTTTTTTCTTTTTACTTTTTTCCTTCATATTTATACTTATTGGATTTCATAATATATAGATTAAAAAGACAAATAATCTTTGTCATTCTACGCGTAAAAAATTTGTGCAAAAATATATTTATAATTTATCTGTCATTGTAATATTATATATTATTTATGTATTATATTAGAGTCGGCTAAGCCAACTATAAAATGAAACATTAATTAAAAATTTACTTATGTCGGCTTGGCGGAATCTAAATAAAATAAAATATTTTTTTTCTCGTAGAGAGTGTTGTCTGAGCCGACACTTGATAAAATGAATTTAATCTAAAAGACACATTGTTACTATGAGTTTCATTTGTAAGAATCAATTTAGCCGACTGTAAATTGTGTCAGCATCCATATTAACCCTAAGATGCTTAGCTTCAAAGGTTTTAGCGTCAATGTCAATTCCAATGCATGACGCTTTTTCACTTAAAAGCGTTCACTTTTGTAATTTAGAGTCGTCTTTTGGACTAGTTTTCTTGTCGTAAGACAGTATCGAATATCTCTTAGATGATGCTCCCGATCAATGATGATCATGACAAAAGTCAAGTCCAATTAGCAGCTGAGATTCTTCTCTTCTAATTGCATTGTAACCCCCTCCCCTCTCTTTCATATAAGATGACAATATAATTGCAAAATCATCCTTTTATAGAAGGCTAAGTTAGGATCTCTGAAATGTCTGTAAGAAGAAAAAGCAATAATGAAAACCATTGTTTATGGACTGTAGGATACATATTGTAAAGTCATATTGTTGTAAAAAAAAGCTTTTGAATGGAGCTAGCTAGCGTTACTAAGTCTTGGCTTTATTTATACTTAAATGCAATACGTTATGGCCAACCTATATCCTTATCTTATGGAGCAGTTTAATTGGTGATCGAACGTGACAACGAAAGAGTGGCTGTTTATGTGTCTTTTGGCATTATTCTTTTTTATTTTCTCACGCAAACCTTCTGAGCTAACGGGTCTGGCCGTACGCTAATTCCAAAATCACAAATTTTGTCATGCTAATGCATTCCTTTTCAGCGAGATCAAAATTTCTTTAGTAAGAGAGTAGAGGAGTTGTGCAAAAGATTATTGTCCTGGTTGCAATAGTAGCATAAGATCAAATTGTTGGAAATCGACAATCACACACAAATCTAAAAAACAGAAAAGAGAATAGGGAAGAGAAATATGACACAGTATTTTACCCTGGTTCACCCAATGTAGGCTACGTCCAACTTGTCTGTACTATAATCTCCTCACCGCCATTCGTTACAAGTCACTCGGTTTACAAGGGGAATATAAATAGGATTAAAAGAAACCCTAACAGTAGCTATTCATGGGCCCTAACCCAAACTACCTGGGAGCGGGACCCCAATTGGCTTTCTGCTGACCCCGCCAACAAGAAGGGTTGTCATCTGACTGCGAAAGATGAGCCATATCCAACACAAATAAAAAAGAGATATTAATACAAATCTTAATTATAATTCTTCCTTGTCACTACAAAAGATGTTGCTTGATGCTTTATTTTACAGAAAATACAAATACAATCATAAGAAATAAAGAAAATCAAACCGTACAGTTTGCAATTTTTTTCTGCTATGAAAAAGAACTAATTGTTATTTCAAGTCACAAATTTATGAAGGAAGCTAAACTGAAAATAAAAAGAATCATTATGAATGAATCAAACAATCAAAAGGAAAAAAAAAACATTAAATGAAAAAATGAAAAAAATCTGTGTATCTGTGTAGGGGATCCATTAGTTGATTATCTGAAACGACATTCAATCATTCTTCTACCATGAAAGTGGATTTGTCAAGCTGCAAAATATAAAAAGATGATGTCAGGTTACCTACGGAAACGAAGTTGCATGCTTTTTCCCATTTTTTTTTTTATGAACAAGATGCATACATATACACATAACGATAAGAGCAAGGCAAATCAGTTGAGAATAAAACGTACCCTAGAATCTCTTTCCAGTAAGAACAGCTTGATTAATCGTCATCAATAAGGAACTTCTCCCAAGCCTCAAAGGTTGTGGAAGGTGACTGGGTGGACATTCGTGCTTCGTTGTAGTTGAAATCCATTTGGTTGAAGGTGCTTGACCTTGGATCGGATGCAACCAATGCAGGAAGTATGTTTTCTGCTTGTTTTTCTGGTAAAGTGCTGATGCTTTGGTAATAATCAAGAAATTCTTGATTAGTTTCATTTTCTTTTTCTGCCTGTGATTTGAAGACACTTGAGTCGCTGTATGTTTGAGACAGAAACAGGCCAGAGTTGTTACCAACAGGGTTTGCATATTCTAGACCTCTCAAGATTGAATCTTTGTCTGGGAGGATGTTTCTCCCATTGAGAAATGTATCTAGTGGGTTGAGATTTTGATTTCCTAAGGCTTTGTTTGGGAGTTAGGAGGGGAGGGGAAGGAAAGAGATTCAAGGGGAAGAGAGGGGAAGGAAAGGGAGGAAAATAAGGGAAGTTCATTTCTCCTTGTTTGGGAGTTAAAAATATATCAAGAGAGAGAATTAGAGAGTTAATAAGAAATTTTTATAATTTTTTCCTTATTTAAAAAATTAATGCATTATATATTTTACACTGATTAAGGTAGAATAGTAATTTTACTAACACTGACTGGTATAATAATAATTTTAGTTACTTTTCCTTCTAAAAACCCCCCAAATAGGGGGGACAACAATTTTAAGGCTTTGGAGGATATTGGAGGAGTTTTGAAAATCCTCAAATCCTTTCTCTCAAAAATTAAAATTCCCAAACAAGGGGATATATCTACATAAACCTTTCCCTTTCCTCCCTTCCCCTCCAAAATCTCTCTCCCAATCAAAGCCTAAGAGGTAAGGGTTACCCATGTTAACCAATGAAGTGCTGTTAAATAGTTGTGACATGTTTTGTAGCAGTTGTAGTTTGGCTAATTGAGTGACATCTACTTGTAAACCCAGAGGATTTGTCCAGGGACTCGTTGATGTGCCCAAATTTGACAAGCCAAGCAACTGGGAAAGATTCAAGAGGTGATTGAAGTCAGTTCTAGGCTTGTGAGTTTCAGGGTTAATACCCATCTGGAGAAGCTTTTTTCTTAAGTTGGTATTCCAATAATTCTTGATCTCATTATCGGTTCTCCCTGGAAGATGGGTTGCAATCTTTGCCCACCTAGAAATTATCACATCAAAAGGAATTGGGGTTTCAATTTATTAATTTGCATAGCAACACAAACAAGGAAACATGCACAAACATCAAAAGAAATTCGTTGCAATTTGTAAAGCATCACGATACAAGCAAGCAAGGCAAATGCATGATGCATACTTGTTTCCAATAACTGAATGAAGGTTGATGATCAATTGCTCTTCTTCTTCAGTGAATTTCCCTCTCTTAATATCTGGTCTTAGATAGTTTTCCCACCTTAACCTGCAGCTTTTCCCGCACCTATTTAGACCTGCATGCTTTGGAAGTGTTCTCCACGTTCCCCTTCCATGTTTGCTAATATAATCCATTAGCTTTTCATCTTCTTCCGGTGTCCATGGCCCTTTCTTAACACCACTTTCGTTACAGCAAGGTAGCCTACCCATTATACAAAGGCACAACAAATTTCTAAGGGGGAAAAAAAAAGTAACAGGTGCACGATCTCAGGAGAGGTTGGAAAGGTATAGGTGTGCACGTGTGCTTTTATAGCTGTTTGGAGCCTGCAAACTATGAAATGAGGTCATGCATTACCTTATTTAATTTCTTTTTAAATTTCATTTAAGTACGTAGTTGAAAGTATAAAAGAAAACACAGATGAAAAAAAATAGTGATTATTATTTTGGCATTAATCAGAATATTCTGTAACTAGACTAATTTTGTTACACATTTCAATATCTAACTGGGTCACGTGAGCCAATGGACTTAAATTTTAAGAAATATTATTTATTATCGATTTTTTTATATTCTGTGTTTGATATAAAGGAGATAAAAAAAAAAAGAGATAATAAAAATAGGTGAGAAATAAAATAATAAATAAAATTATTTAATTTAAGAGAAATATAAAAAATGAAAAAAAAAAGATAAAAAGATAATACAGGTGCACCTCAACATTTTCAAATTTATTTCTCACCTATATCATTTCTACAAACCAACAAGACTCATTTCTAAGTTTTTCCTTCGAAGCATTTTGTGAGTAGAATGTATTGGTGCATTTTGTGAATTGGCATAAAGTGAGTGCTCCACGTATTACTTTTTTCCACGTCATCCCTTGGCTCTCCTTCATTATTTTAACGATTATAAAAGGATATCTTAATTAGCAATTTGTTAAAAGTTTTATTATTATAACATTTTTAAAAGCTAAATTCATTTATTTTGAATTTAAGTTTTATTTCAATTTTGGAAACCCTAATTTTGTGTAACCTTCGTCCCTTCTAGGCATGTCAACAGGGCAGGATGGGGGCGGATATTGCATTTTCTACCTCCGTCCCTGACTTTATAATTGATCCCCGACTCTGACCCCCAATCCCCGTCGGGATTAAAAATACAGACCCATCCCCGTCCTCATTGGGGGCCGGGTTTCTCGGCCCCTGTCTTGCTAATATTGATTAAAATTAAAAAAAATTAGAAAAAGACTGTTATTGAAAAAATTGGGCAAAAAAACTAGTTACATAAATTTTCTTGTTATTTTTGTTTTAAAACTCAGTGCTTAACAGAATCTTGTAGTTTTTTCGTCCTTTCTCTTTATGCAAGGTAAGTCTTCTACAGATAAACCTCAGTTTGACCCAAAAATATCGAAAACAGAAAGGAAAAATAGAAAGAAAAAGAAGCAAGAATCCGAAAAGCATTCTGAGGAAATTGTGTCTATTGATCCTCCTTCACCGGAAAAACCAGTAGTAAGACACAACATGGCTGATCGTGGCGGAGAAGAAAATAGACCAGTAAGGAGGACTCTTGGAGACTATGCTTATCAACAAGGTCCCAAGCACTACAATAGCATAGTCATCCCTCCTTTCAACAACAAGGTTGTGGAGCTGAAGCCAGCATTACTCAGTCTCATTGACTCACATCCATTTGCTAGGCTAGACCATGAAGATCCTTACACGCATTTGTCTACTTTCATGGAGCTATGTAGTACAATGGGAGCATCGGACGAAGATGCTGAAGTTGTTTACCTCAGAGCTTTTCCTTTTTCTTTGATAGGTAAAGCTAAAACATGGCTTCAATCACAACCAAACAAAAGTTTAAGCATATGGGACGAGTTGGTGGAGAAATTCATCGCTAGATTCTTCCCTCCATCAAGATTTATCAGTGCAAAGTCAGCGACTGCCACTTTCTCTCAAGGTGTGGATGAACCATTATGTGAGACATTTGAAAGATTCAAGTCACTACTAAGGAGATGCGCAAACCACAATTTTGATGATGCCGCACAATTACACATCTTTTATAGTGGTTTAAGGCCCCAAACCAAGATGATCCTTGATGCTTCAGCCAGAGGAACCATGATGTCTAAAAGCCCCGAAGAAGCAATAGTGATCATAGATTCCATAGCAGCAAGTGACTATCAATCTCATCATGATAGGTCACCCATTCAGAGGAAAGGGATACTAGAGCTCGACACTCAAAGTGACATCTTGGCTCAAAATAAGATCTTGACCCAGCAATTAAAGGCCTTAACAAAACAAATAGGCCAAATTCCTCAACTTCAACAAAGAGGCTCACAGAAATCTCATACAACACACCAAGTTCAAATTTTGAGATGTGACTTCTGTGGAGGAGACCATCAGAATGGCCATTGTTCAGTACATGGTGATTATCCACAAAAAGAGGAAGCTCACTACATGCAAAATAAATCAAGACCTCAACAAAGCTATCAAGGGAATTACCAAGGTTATCGCAGTGGTCCAGGTTCTAATCAACCTTTTAATAATGCTTATAATGCTTATAATGTCCCCACTAACCCTCCTTTTACAAGTTCTTCTAATACTTTTCTTAATCATTCAAATAGAAATATGCCACAACAAGATCAGTCTGGCAGATTGACAAAACTGGAAGATACTCTTACTCAGTTCATGCAAGTATCCATCAACAACCAAAAGAATAATGAGGCTTTTATCAAGAATCTAGAAGAGCAAATAGGACAACTTGCAAAACAAGTAGTTGAGCATAGAGGTGAATCTTTCTCAACAAATACTCAAGTCAACCCCAAGGAGCAATGTAACGCCATTATCACAAGAAGGGGAAATGTGATTGGTAGGAAAGAAGAAGAAGAAAAGAAAAATGAAGAAAATGTAAATGAAAAAGAAAAAGAAAAGGATGAGGAAGAAACAAATGAAGAAATTGAGAGAAAAGTGACAAGTGATGATAAAGAAAAGAAAAGAAGGGATAAAGGCAAAGCTGTCTTAACCCCACCACCAGTCCAAAACATGCCATATCCACACACCTTCATCCAAGAAGTCAAAGGAAAGGGAATATAAACGTTTCCTTGACATCTTCAAGCAGTTACAAATAAATATTCCCTTTTCTAAAGCATTGGAGCAAATTCCAACATATGCCAAGTTCATGAAGGATCTCCTCACCAAGAAAAGAAGATACACCGACGAGGAGATAATCGAGCTGGATGTAGGATGCAGTGCCGTCATCCAAAAGACTCTCCCAGAAAAGTCTAGAGACCCAAGTAGCTTTACAATTCCTGTTACTATTGGTAACTTATCTGTGAGAAAATCTCTTCTTGACTTAGGTGCAAGCATTAATCTCATACCATTATCCATGGTTAAGAAGATAGGAAGGGTTATAATCAAACCTACTAGAATGACTCTGCAGTTAGCTGACAGATCCATTAAGCATCCGTATGGCATCATTGAAGATGCGTTGGTGAAAGTCGACAAATTCTTCTTTCCAGTTGACTTTTTAGTTATGGATATGGATGAAGACAGGGAAGTTCCATTGATTCTAGGCAAACCCTTTATGAAGACTGCAAAGGTGCCGATTGATGTTGATGAAGGAAAGCTCACTGTCAGAGTACAAAATGATGAAATTCAATTCAATGTTTTTGAAGACATCAAACATCCTACAGATGAAAAAGAATGTTTTAAGATGGATGTCTTGAATGCGGAAGACGCAGCAGTTGATGGCTCGTCCATATTTTCTAATTATTGGGAGCCAAAGCCATAGCAAACTCGTCCAGCTAAAAAGACGTTAAAGAAGCTCTCCTAGGAGGCAACCCGGTGTTTTTTTTTTCTGTCTTTATCTATTATCTTGAGTTTATATATTATCTTTTTGAAAGTATCATCTGTTTTGTTAGAACATGGCTGCAGGTCCATTTTGTTAGGAAAAGGCAAATCAAGTGAAAAGAACATGGCAGATCCTATGGATTAACTGAATGGAGGACATCGAGCTTCTCAGCCACGATCTTCAAAAAGCAGTGATATTGTTTTTAAATTTCTTTACTGCTTTGTAGTTTTAATTCAGTACTTTGTTTATTTAGTTACTATGACTGCTTCTTTTTGCTTGCACATTGAAATTTTTCTTTTCTAGAATACACATGTTAAAATACTTTTTGTTTGTTCAAACATGCATGTATAAATCTTTTTGGGACTTAACTGATATATTATGTTTTGAAAAGAATCAACAGAAAATTGTTTTGAAACTTCTTTTAAGAATCAGAACACAAACAAAAATAAATGGTTTTTTTTTCAGAAAAATCAAATCAAGGTAAAAGTCTTTTTACATGGAAATTGATAAATAACTTCAGTGGGAAACAAGTGATTTGATTGAAAACATGAAAACAGACCTTAAAGCCCAAGTAAGTGTGTGCATCCAAACAAACATTATACAGAGAGAGATCTCACTGATATGATTTATAGTAATTTTGCATGAATTTCTAATTGTCATAACATATGATGCATGGATATGATTTAGGTCGTCTTTCTTTTTAAACATGTTATAAGCCACTGGCCAAAAAGTTATCCCAAATATATATAATGATTTATCCTTTGCAAACCCCTTTGAGCCAAACAGTTAATATTTTATTGAAACCCTAACCTAGGATAGGAATTCCATACCTTACCTAAGGTTAGGAGAGCAAAAAGGGAATGATTTGTGATGGAAAATGTCTTTTGGATAGTTTATGTTATGAAAAGGATTTTAGCAGTGGTTATGTGCTATTCTTGAAAAAGAAAAGGAAAGAAAAAGAAATAAAAGAAAAGAAAAAGAAAAAGGAAATAAAATTTCTTGTGATGAAAAGATTGGGTGAAAAAGAAAAATGATAAAAATAGATATCTTGGAAAAAGAGAAAAGGAATAGGAGGTAATAATCTAAATGTCTCTATTTCTATTTTTGCTCTCCTAGTCCCAAGGTCATTTGAATATCCAAAAAAACCAAGATTTCTTTCTAGCCAAACCCAGCCATAAAAGACCTAATGATCCATGATGAGTATGTATTATGATTTGATGGGAAATGAACTGCAAAATTTATCTATGATATATCAGTGATGGATGTGAGACTAAACACTTACCTGTGGGAGAATTAAACACTTGTTGAGAGGTTTTCCTCTGTTTGAAATCAGTCAAATGTTTCCTCTGAGGTCTTTTTGAAATGAAATGTAAACTGAACTCTAACCTCATTTGATTTCATGAAAATCCATCATTTTGTTTTCTCAAAATATCAAGGTTAACTACTTTTTGAAAATTCTGTTCTGATCAAATTAAGTTGATTCTTGTCAAAGCATGATATTTTTATCTTTGCTTGAGGACAAGCAAGATTCTAGGTTGGGGGGAGTTGATAAGTGCCACATTTTAGTAAAAATAGGATTCAAATATGGCACTTATCCATTATTTTGAATTGATTTATTCACAAGTTAACCCTAGAAACCTAGTTAATTAATGGTTATATAAAGGTAAGTCATGCTTTCATATTTTGAAAAGATTTCGTCCAATCGAATGGTTCAATTTTGCTAGGTCTAAAGGTTACGGAAGAACCAAGCTTGCGAAAACCAAGAGCATGGAGTGAACTAAGCAAAGAATGAAATCCCAAACAGCAATTCAGGCCCAACAAGCACCAAGGCCCAAAGAATTCTTCATGTGGGGACGAACTCAAATCCCTGTGGGGACGAACATTTACAATTTGTAACTTGCAATGATAACACGGTGCGCTTGTGATATGTGCCTAGCACATGAGGTTTCCAAGCGCAATTAGATCGTTAAATGATCGTTTTATCTGATAAATAGCTTCCAATTGGTGTGAATACAACGTATGAGCTTCAATGAGGTATTTTGGTCAAGATTGGATGATTAGCAGGTGAATTAGCAAGCAATTATGCAGAGAAGAAGGTCTGGCGCGATCAAGCCTATGTACAATCGGGGGTACATAGGCTAGTTTTGCATGATGGCGCCATCAGCGCCAGTCCACATCGTTTTTTCTGTTCCACTAGAACTTATTGTTTTGGGGACGGGAAAGCAGTTGGGAAGAAAATAGATTTATGAATGGAATAAAATATGCAGTATTTATCTCTGGAGTATGGCGCCTAGTGTAAGGACCCTCATTCTTGGCACCTAACCCCGCGCTGTCGCGCGGGGATTCACATCAAAAACTGAGTTTTAGGTGTGGCGTGGATAGCGCTACGACGGTGCTGATGGCGCCATAGGCTCAGCAAGTCCACGCTGGTAGCGTGGCTATGGAGCGAGAAGCATCAGTTGGTCGAGAGGTTGGCGCGGGTAGCGCCAAAGGCCGAGCGGATCGTGCCACAAGTGCTCTGGAAAACCATATTTCTCTGGATTTTCACGCTGATGGCGCCAGAGGTGGTGCGAGTGGCGCCACAGGTCTCGGAAAGTTGGCGCTGATGGCGCGGGGTTGGCGCTGTTAGCGCCGGATCACCGCCATTGTGGCGCGGATCGCGCCAGAGGTGGCACGGGTCGCGCCAGACCTCGGGCAGGCTGAGTATATATGGGCAGATCGTGTTTTTTTAAGAAGAAAACTTCTTCTTCTTCTTCCCTACGCCCTGGACCTCCATTAGAGCAGTTCCAAGCTTTCCTAGACCCTATATACTAGCCTAAACACTTCCTGATGACCTTTAGATTGATGAGGAACCATAGAAAGCTTTAAATCCTTCATTCTTTGCTCTTGAAACCCCTTGTGAGTGAGAATTGGATTCTCAAGGAAAAGCTCAAAGACTTGGGTTTGGCGAGGAATCGAGGCACAGCACGGACACCAGAGCTTGAGGAGGCTGTCCTAAAGCCTTTTTAGTCGCCACTAAGGTAAGAAACTCGAGTCTCTCTGATGATTTGATGAATTTGGGGTTTTCTGTATATTGAGACCCACACTGAGCTGGGGCTAGAATTAGCCCAGGGTCCTGTTGAGAAACTTGTTCAAAGCGATGAATAGATAAGGATTAGCTTTCAGTTTATGATTTAGATGACTTTGAATCTTGGCTCTGTATATGCTTGTGTGACTTGTGTAGAGTCACTTGTTGATGGTTCTTTGATAGGCTAGAGCCTTGATTATATGATGTTCTGAGCCGAGAGGCTAGTGGAGCAGGGCTTGAGTGGAGCCTAGCCCGTTCTGATGACAATTGAGTTGTGGGGCTGAGGGAAAGCTTGGGATATGTATATATGTAGTGAGTCTGGGATGACTCAGATGACTTGTATTCAGCCCTGATGGACCTTGTGTGGTCTGAGAGTAGCCTTGTGTGTGGGCTGATTTTGAATGAACCCTAGGATAAGAGAATTCTGTTATAATATGTTCTGTGAATTGTATGTCTGTGGACTGGTTTTGATATGAGATTGTTATGCCTTGATTAGGCATTGATTCTGAGACTATTGGTGGTAGGAGCCACAGACCTGGGAAGGAACTTCAGAGTAATCCCTTACCAGGTAAGTTCAGTTTTCTCTGGGGATGAATTCCCGCTTTGGTTGCACACCACACTCCTGGGGAGTGTTGGTCATGATTCATACTGCATGCATTGGCTATGACATTGTTTATGTTGATTTATATGTATCTGCATTGGATATATGCATGCTGTGATTGAGATATCTGTTGGCCAATAGATAAATACCGACGTTGAGGAGCTCCGCCGTGTATTCTGGGCGTTGAGGAGCTCCGCCCGTGGCATTGAGGAGCTCTGCCACCTGTCATGTATTGAGGTTATGATTGTGATTATGAATTTGATATGATGAGGGCCAGAGGGCCAAGCCAGTGGGCTATGTTTTCTATGTTATCTGTATGTATGTTGTGGATCTGTGAGCCAGGGTGGGAATGAGTTCCCAAGGACCCTGAGCTTACTGAGATATGTTATCTCACCCCATGTGGGGGTTTTCTATGATTTCAGGTGACTTTGTTAGAAGAGAAGACCAGTCTCAGGGCAAGAAGCCCAGCAGAGATTAGGCTGCTTGACAGAGAAGCGGCATGGAGAGCTTGAAGGCTCTATTTTGATTATGTTTTGATGTATAGTTCTGTATACCCTCGAGGAGGGCTGTTATTCTTTTGTATTCACCACAGAGTGGTGTGAACTCTGATGTATATATGTACAGAACTACTTGAGTTATGATATGAGACTTTCCCTGAGTATATATTTGTTGTA
>PYAF01001703.1:51296-63670 GCA_007407185.1 Glycine tomentella | reverse complement strand
ACTTTGATGTATATTCACCATATTATGATGTACAGTGTTATGATAGTGACTTTGATGATGTCACTTCTAGTTTATGCTTCCAAACTGCTTAAACTCTGATTGATTATTTGATTGTTTGTGATGTGTGGTTAGTAATGACCCTGATTAGTAAATTGGGGCGTTACAGTAATGACCCTGATTAGAAATTTGGGGCGTTACACTGATTTTTATTGAAACCCAGGGGTTAAGAAAGTTTGTGGAGATGAAGGGTACATGCTACCCTGAATTGGTCAAGGTGTTTTACACCTGTGCCAAAGGTTCCATGGATGGGATTCTAAGGTCCTAAGTGAATGGAGTTGCCATAGAAATAACTCCAGAAGTCTAGGAAGCAGTCATTAGTATTTCCTTTGAAGGAGAAAGGAAATTCGAGGAAGAGGTTGAGAGCTACAATAGAGTAGAGACCTATAGGGGAATGCTGATTGATCCCCAAATGAGGCTAAAGCTTAGACTTAGCACTGGCCCCATGACCCATGAAGATAGACTCCTCCACTATATAATCACATATATTCTCACTCCTAGAGTCACAAACCATGCCCAAGCCATTCATGATGACCTACAACTAGTGTATGGTCTCAAGAATTCAATTCAGATGAATTGGAATCTCATTCTTGAGGAGATTATGTTAAAGTCCAAGAGGCTTATGAACTATCCTTTTCCCTATGTTTTGCTTATCTCTAGATTCATAGACTACTTCAACATTGATGTTTCTAATGAAGTGGTGGACAACACCAATTCAAGCAACAATCTCATCAAGGAGAAGCATTTGACCAAATTAGGGATGGTGAAGACACCTCAAGAATGGCAAATGGCTAGCCAACAAGTTGTTCCTGTTGCTGCTGCTGGAGTTGAAGAGGATGATGAAGAAGATGCTGAAGAAGGAGGCCCCACTCAACCTGCCTATAGTCCATTTGAATCCTTAATGATTCAAAAGATGGATGGCTTGTTAACTCTTCATCATGAACATAGGGCTGAGACCAATGCAACCTTAGAGGAAATTAAGTCTAGGCTAGGAAGTATTGAAGCAACTGTGATGTTTGATAGTTATGAATCTTTCTAGTTTATTAATTAAGCCTTGTATTTCCTCTTTTATCTTTTATGTTTTATGGTTTCTGTTTTATTTTTTTAAACAATGTACTAGTTCCCTCATGATTAATGAAGTTGTTTTTGTTTCTCCTATTTGTTATCCACTGTGCTATTTAATTTTTGACTTTGATAAGCCAAATAGGGGGAGAAATGGTTGATTGATTGTGTAGTTGAGTGTGCTCTGCATTGTACTCTGTTCTACCCTATTTTTCTGCACATTTTTTGCACAAATCAAAAATTGAATGAATTGTCAAACTAAGGGGGAGCTAAGTAATCAAATTAACAAATTAAGTCAGATATACAAGTTAATGAATGATGAATAAAGCAAGCAGATATCTTAACACTTGTTCTTGGCAAAAAGTTTGTGATTATTTTCAGGTTTGAAAAGGCTTAAGTCTTCTATTTGATTCCCTCAAAGAACTTCAAGTCCAAAAAATAATCAATCAAGAATTTGGCATGTTCAAAGCCAAAAAGGGGGAGATTGTTGGATATAGGGGGAGCATCATGAAGAATGAAAGACTTTGATTCAGAAATGTGTTTTGAGCTTTCAACATGCTTGAAGTGCCTTGAACTTTTATTCATTATTAAGCTTAAATGGTTTTCATTAAAACATCAAAGGTTTAATCTTTTTGGTTAAGGTTTGAATCTGATTAAAAGGTTTTTGGAAAAATGTTTTTCTTATTGTTTTAATCGATTATTTAATAATATAATCGATTATTTTGTTCTTCGTTCAATCTGGAAAACCCTTATGAACAAATTAATCGATTACCTATCTGATTAATCGATTATTTGGCCTTTGATTGAAAATAAACTGCTTTGTTAAATGTTTTAATCGATTACTTACTTAGTGTAATCGATTACATAGTTGACAATTTATTTTAAGCCTTGTTGTAATAATTGATTACCATTATCAGTAATCGATTACATAGTTCATTTGAAAAAAACTTACTTTCTGATTTAATCAATTACCAAAATTCGTCATCGATTACACAGTTCATTTTGTAAAACAAAGCTTTCTATCTTAATAGATTACAGCTCGGTTTAATCGATTATTTTGCTCGTTACTGAAACCCAGAAAGCTTCTTTAACATTTTAATCGATTAAGTTGTAATTTAATCGATTACATAAGAATTTTAATCGATTATCAGGCGCGTTTAATCAATTACAGTTAGTTACAAATTATGTTATAAATAAGATTGAAGGCTTGGCTTGTTAGAGAACTTGACCACTTCGTATTTCTGAGTATACACAAGCCTTCTAAGCATTTCAAAGTGATTTTCTCAGTGTTATTACTTCTTGCTTCATTCAAAACATCAATGGGTCTTTGAATGATTCTTGAAAAAGAAACTTTTCAAGGTTAAGGAAAAGCATGGTCTAATTTTGTTTGCTATTCAACTTGACTTGGTAATTCATGTGTATTACATTCAATGGATCATCAGGTTGTCTCTCTCCTTAAAGGTTTGTAAATTTGTTTTTGAATTTCTGTTGTAATTTGCTATTGTAAGTGGGTTCTTTTTGCTTGGTTCTAGAGAAGGGTTCTCTAGCTAAATAACAGAGTAGTGTTCTCTGGTTCTTACTCCTTAGAATTCTAATCGGGTTTTAGATTTCTATTCTTTATCTAGTATTGATAAAGGGAAGGGTTTTGTAAAAGCTTGTAAGAATAGAAATTTATAATAGTGGAACTGTAATCTAGTTTTGATTAGAAGAAACTAGATGTAGCTTCAGTTGTGAAGTGAACCAGTATAAATTGCTTGTGTCTTTGATTATATATCTCTATTACTCATCTTATTCATTGGTCATTGATTCTTTGATTCATATCCATTGTCCAACAAGTTCTATTTTGATCTATTGATTTCTTGGGGCTGAGTTATATGATCGAGTAAAAAGATTTCTTGGTTTTGAAAGTGATAAAGATCTTGAACTCTGATTTGAATTAATTTTAAAATACCAAGGTTTAACCAATTCACCCCTCTTGGTTATTGTGAGTATTCCTATTATTTTCATTTCTTTAACACTTGTTTTAACGATTCATCAATCTTTGAGAATTTTGACTAAAAACACAAGTAACTCTCCATGATCTTCATCATATTTGATTTACTCGCTAAAATCAGCCTTGATTACTCTTGAGAGCTTTAGAAGGTGTTTATTTTTCTCTTAATGAATAACTCAGACCAGGTTTTTCTATTTAAAAAAAACATATTTAACTAGCTGTAGTCGATTAATTTAACCAGATAATTGATTAAAGTGTTCATCAGGAATCTGGAAATTTGTCACGAATAAAATAATCGATTAAGTCATCTTGTAATCGATTATTCCAGATGAACTTAGTTTTCTAAATGCACACAAGTAATCGATTAAGTTCCCATTTAATCGATTAACACAAACCATGTCTAAAACTTATCAAAGCACATTTAATCGATTACGAACATCTGGTAATCAATTAAACCAGATGAACATGTTGTGTAAATTTATGTAGAAGCTTAGGTAATCGATTATTTCTCAAGATAATCGATTATCACAGAGACTTTCTAATTCTGTGTTAAGCTTATTTAATCGATTACGAACCAGCAGTAATCGATTAAAATGTTCATAAGGCATTTTTCAGAAAACACACACATGCTGTAATCGATTATATCACCTATGTAATCGATTAAAGTAGTGAGAAACTGTTTTATCAAATCCTTAGTTGCCTTTATGAATTTCTATTAATTTTCTTATTACCATATGATTAAATCTAATTAAATGAATGTATGAATGCATGAATTATCAAAAGCTAATGAGGATTATAAGGCTTTATCAACTGAACCAAGCTTTAACAAAAATTACATATGCCATCAAATAGATTGGGCATGTAAAACATTAAAACTCATATGCTTCAAACTTCTTGATTCCTTGGCTTCAGCTTCCTCAATTCTAACACTTTCATCCAGCTTATTTCTAAAAACCCACTTAGTGCCAATAGGTGTGTGAGTGGAAGGTCTAGGGACAAGTTCCCAAACATTATTCCTTTTAAATTGATTTAACTCCTCATGCATAGCAATTAACCAATGTTCATCTAATAAGGCTTGTTCAATATTATTAGGTTCAATTTGTGATACAAAAGCCATAGTACAACAGAGATTTCTTAAAGAAGATCTAGTAGATACTCCCTTAGATACATCACCAATTTTGTTGTCTAATAATAAATCTCTTGTGGTCCTCCAATCTTTGTGTTTAGGTGTGGCTGCCTCTTGATTAAACTCTAGTTGTGCTTCCTCTTCTTCTTGTTTACTAGCTTCAATAGGCTGTTGTTTTTCCTCTTTAGTTTCTGCATCATTATCACTTAAAACTTCTTCTAAAGAAGGGTTAGATTCTTCACATACAATATGTACAGATTCTTCAACACACAAGGTTCTCTTGTTGAAGATCCTATAAGCCTTACTTTGCAAGAAAGATGGCTTCATCAGCTTTTGAATCAAACTTGCCAAGATTATCTTTGCCATTGTTTAAAACAAAGCATTTACATCCAAATGCTTTAAAGTGAGAGATGTTTGCTTTCCTTCCTTTATAGATTTCATAAGGGGTTTTCTTCAAATAGGCCTTATGAGAATTCTATTCAAGGTATGACAAATTGTACTTACTGCATTAGCCCAAAAATGCTTAGGTAATTTTGTTTCATTTAGAAGAGTCCTTGCTCCTTCTTCAAGTGATCTGTTTTTCCTCTCCACAACACCATTTTGTTGAGATGTTTTTGGAGCTGAAAAATTGTGATTAATTCCAAAATCTTCACAAAAGTTTTCAAAATGTTTATTTTGGAATTCACCACCATGGTGACTTCTGATTGAAACAATATTACAGCCCTTTTCATTTTCAATTAATTTGGCTAGTTTCTTAAAAGTTGTGAATGCTTGGCTTTTAGATCTAATAAACAATATCCAAGTGTATCTAGAATAGTCATCTACTATAGCAAGACCATAGTAATTTCCTCCTATGCTCATGGTTCTTGAAGGACCAAATAAGTCCATGTGAAGCAATTCAAGAGGTCTAGAAGTAAAAACCATGTTCTTACTTTGGAAAGAATTTTTAGTTTGCTTTCCTCTTTGACATGCTTCACAAATTTTGTCCTTCTCAAAATTAAGCTTAGGTAGACCAATTACTAAGTCCTTTCTTACTAACTTGTTGAGATGTTGCATGTTTGTATGAAATGTTCTTCTATGCCATAACCATGTCTCATTTGCTTTACTCATTAAGCAATCAATTTTATGTATGAATGCATGGTCAATGGATAGAACATCAATGTTGCCCTTCCTATTGCCAATATGTGCAACTTTACCAATTTTGCCTTCATGTATCAAGCATGTCTCATTGTTGAAGGTGACTTTGAAACCCTTGTCACACAATTGACTAATGCTTAGTAAATTGTGCTTTAGCCCTTCAACATAAAGTACATCCTTGATTTTAGTGGTTTAGTTGTCTCCTATATTGCCTTGCCCAATAATTTTGCCTGTATTGTTGTCCCCATAGGTAAACATATCCTCTTTCTTCAAGTAATACATCTGTGAGCATGGATATGTCTCCGGTTATGTGTCTAGAGCATCCACTATCTAGGTACCACATTGATGATTTTGCTCTAAAACACATTTGCACAAATCAAATTAAAGACAGAAATAGGGTCCCCATTTTAAGTTGGGTCCGAATGGGTTAGTTGCTTTCTTTCTTTTCTCAACCCAAATGCATTCTCCATTTGGAACATAAAACCTTCTAGCAAAGCACTTATATGAAGTATGACCTTTTGACATACAATAATTGCAAGTAGGAGATTTTGATGAATTAGCATGAGAAAATATATGATAGGCATTTGGTTGATTGTGCTGCCTATGGTACTTATATTTTGGAGGTACAAAAACGAGTTTACTTTGAGTTCTAGCTCCATGTTTATATCCCAAATCATAAGTATCACCAGCATATTTTTGGACACTTAGCATTTCATCTAAGTTACATTTGCCTTTGTAATACTTTCTTAGCAAATCAACCAAATAACTATTTTCAGTTTGCAAACTCATATTTTCTTCAGCTTGTACTCATCAAATTCTTTCTACAATTCATTGCATTTACCAACCTTAGAGATGGCTAAGGAGCATGTATATCCATTTTCCTTGTAACTTGAAAGAAGCTTGTCATGTTCTTCATTCAATTTACAATGTTCTTCTTTCAATTCAGCAAGCTTGGATACATGCCATCTTAAGTCACTCTTAAGCTTGTTATTTGCTTTGGCTAGTTTTTGAGCTTCACAATGCATCTCATGAAAAGCATCAATTACATTTTCAAATTCAGAATTTACCTTTGATTCTGTACTTGATGTTTCTTCTTCTTCACAAATGGTAGATGTAAGGCATAGGTGAGCTTCAACTTCTTTTTCTGAAGAGGATTCAGAACTTGTGGATTCATTGTCCTCCCAAGCAATGTAGGCTTTTCTAGGCTTTCCATCCCTTTTTTATCTCTTCTCAGTTTGTGGCTTCTTTGTTAATGAGGAGCATTCTGACTTTATGTGTCCTTGCTTTCCACATTCAAAGCAAGTGATGGAGGAGAGGTTGTTGTTCTTGTAGGTGCTGTCTGTAACATTCTCAAAATTATATTATGAGTTATAATTATGATTGAATTATGGAAGTAGGATGATAGTTGGATACAAGAAAAATAAGATAAATTTTATTTGAATTTAAGCTGCCCAAAATTTCCATATTTGCCACCTGAATTGAAAAATTTATTTCTCTCTCAATTCTTATTCAAATTAAGTGTATGATATATGGAATTAAAGATCTATATGTCCACTACAACATATTAAAATTTCAGATCAATCTAGATTGACTACTGTTTAAAATAACAAGAACACTAAGGTATGTCAGTGTCCTAAGATGAATTCGCTGGAAATTTGGAAGTCTAGATTTAAAATTTTATATCTTGAGTTTTATAACTTCAAATTAGGCATGTAATACCTTGTTGGAAAGCTTAGGAAGTCTAGTTTAACATACTAGAAAATTAGAATTTTTGGACTAGTAAATTGGTACAGAATAAACCATGAATGAACCATGTGCTGTGAAACATTTTGTAGAAAAATCTAGTACTTGGCCATGTGTACCTCCTAAAACTTTGACACAAAAGCTAGAAGCTTCTGTTGAATTCAGGGGAAGCTTCTTAAAGCATAAGCAAAGAATGATTCAAGTCTCAAGTTTTGAGCTTTCAAACATGTAAAGGACAACTTGGAGATTAATTAGGATAAAATGTAAGAAAAAAGCAATTCTGATGATCCTAAAGCATTGCATTCATTCTAACTCATAAATAACTTGAAATGGTTTAATGAAAATCACAAGGCTTTATTAAAATGGTTAAGTTTCAAACTTGATTCAAAGGTTTTTAGAAAAATGATTTTATTGATGTTTTAATCAATTACAATATCGTATTAATCGATTATTTTGTTCTTCATGTATTCTGAAAAAGCTTTCATGAACATTGTAATCAATTACATATCGGATTAATCGATTATTATACATTTGGTTTTTATAAAACTGTCTTGTTGAATATTTTAATCGATTACCTAAGGATAGTAATCGATTACATGATTAGATATGATTTTAAGAACTGTTGGGATAATCGATTACCAATATACTATAAATCGATTACATAGGCTTATCTGAAAATAGCCACTCCCTGCTTTAATCGATTACCATAGGTGGTAACCGATTACATGTTGTGTTTAAATTCTAAGTTTTGTACTAGATAATCGATTACCTAGATTAGTAATCGATTACGCTGTGTAAACCAGAAAGGCTATGGCTCATGCTTTAATCGATTACCATTTCCAATAATCGATTACATAGTGTATTTTGAAAAACATGGATCTTCTATCATAATCGATAACAATACGGAATAATCAATTATTTGCTTTGTTATAGAAATTCCAGAAAAGCTTATGAACATTTTAATCGATTACATTCTTGGATTAATCGATTACATAAGCAAAACAATCGATTATCAGGAGCGTATTAATTGATTATTTCTGTTATGTTTTTCTGTTATAAATAGGAAATCACTTTGCTTGTTTTTAGAACGTTGAATATTGATACCCATTGAGCCAAAACAGTTCTAAGAGCCTTTCTAAGTGTTTTTACATGCTTGCTCTGCTACAATATTGATCATGAGTTTGTGAGTCAATCTTGAGCAAGATTTTATTCAAGATTAAGGGAAGCTGATTTAACTTGTTCACTCAACCTGTGTTCATCCATCATTTGCATTGTTAATCATTGGATCATTAGGTTGTTTCTCTCCTTAATCTTTCTGTATTTTTCATTTTGATTTTTGATGTAATTCTTTGTCTATTATGATTGGGTTTCTTGCATGTAAACTAGAGATAGGGTTTCTCTAGGGGTTGTGCTGAGTAGTGTTCTCAGTGGGTTTGTCTCTAAGAATCTAATAGTGTTTCAGATTTCTGAACTTTATCTAGGGTTGATAAAGAGAGACTTTGTAATTACTTGTAAAAACAGAAAATTGCAATAGTGGAACTCCATTCTAGTGTTGAGTGGAAGAAAACTGGATGTATCTTCATAGTGTTTGAAGTGAACCAGTATAAATCTTTTGTGTATTGATTCTTATCTTATCTTGATTATATTCTGTCTTTCTTGGTTGTGTGACTTTGTTTATCAACTAAGTTTTGAGCTATTGGATACCTTGGTCTGAGCATTTGATTGAATAAGGATTCTTGGTTTCAAAAAGTGATAAAAATCCTAAGGGAAACTCTGATTTTGTTTAAGAAATTTTTAATTTACCAAGCCTAACTAACCAATTCACCCCCCCTTGGTTAAGTGTGAAGTGTTCCTATATTTTACAATTGGCATTAAGAGCTGCTATTTTTTTTTCAAAAATGAATACTTCACAAATAACCTTCAAGGAAGGTGCTTCTTTAAACAGACCTCCTTTGTTTGAAGGGGAGCATTTCAGTTTTTGGAAAAAATAGAATGAAGATCTTTATTCAATCTAATGATTCAGGTTCACCTCTCAACCCCGAAGGCTACATCCAATTTTCTTCCAACCAAATCTTGGTTAAAGTTCCACTATAACAAATATCTATTCTTTACAAGCTTACTAATGATCTCTCTTACCCTCCCTAGGTAAAATTCAAAATCTACTCCCTATAGACTTTTCAAAAGATCAAGAACCAGAGATCCCCTCTCTATTCTTCCCTCTAGAAATCCTTTCTAGAAAAAGCTTTAAAGAATACAAATGTTATATGGAAATACAACACAATTATACAGCAAATATCAACCAAAATCAAGCTTTAAGTTCAAGAAAGATATCACCTTATAATCCTCAACAATTTACAATGATATGAATGATGCAATCAACCTGAGATTATATGCAACAGATGAATATAACTCTTTCTTGATGGCTTTCTTTAAGTACTAGCTTGAACAATTCTTCAATCTTTGAGAAACAACACTAAAAACACAAACAACTCTCCATGATACTCATCATATTTGATTATCTCACTAATCTCAGCTTTGGGTACTCTTGAGAGCTTTAGAATGTGTCTATCACAAGACTTGCATGAGTATCTCTATTTTTCTCACTTAGTATAACATAGACCCAACTGTTCTATTTATAAAAAATTGTTTTAACTAATTGTAATCGATTAATTCGTCAATGTAATCAATTATGTTAACTATTGTAATCGATTATTTTAATCAGATAATCGATTAAAGTGTTCATCGGAAATCTGGAAATTTGCCACGAACAAAATAATCGATTAAGTCATCTTGTAATCGATTAATCTAGATGAACCCAGTTTTTCAATGCACACATGTAATCAATTAAGTTCCTATTTAATCGATTAATACAGACCATTCCTAAAACTTAACAATAAACATTTAATCGATTACAAACATATGGTAATCAATTCAACCAGATGAACATGCTGTGTAAAATTATGTAGAAGCTTATGTAATCGATTATTTCTCAGGCAAAAGAACCAATATAATATTTTTTTAATAAATATTTATGAATAAGGAGCTGATACACAAATATTTACAGAAATGGGGCTGTGTAACATGCCTGGAATAGTAGTCAAATTTGTTGTTCCTTTATAGACAATGCCACAAGACCCCCTTCCCAATTCATCTTTGAAGTTATTTGTTGCTTGCGCAAGCTCTGCAAAGGTGAAACTACACAAATTGCCTTCTGTAACAGTTTTATTGGTAGAACTTTTTTTGTTGTAGTAGAAGTAGAAACCAATCCATACAGCACTGACCAGATTGAAAAAGACAGAACCTCCCAAAAGGACTGATATCATAGTTATCAAAGTATGTTGATCTTTTTTATATTTCTTCTCTTCGATGAATGGATTTGGAGGACTTAATGAAACTATTTTCAAGATTCTGTCTGTCTATTTGCGTACATGGGCAGTTAGTATAGGTTATATGCTGCAGTTAACAGGTATTTAGAATCAATCTAAGAAGTAAACTAACAGGTTATATGCGTACATGGGCAGTTGGTACTGTAGTGTTTGGATAAAATGATTAGAATTTAGAATTTAGAATTTAGGGTTACTGTATAGTTATTGTATGAGGGTTAAATTATTAGGATTTAGGGTTGGGATTTATGGTAATGGTATGAGGGTTTGTGGTTTATTGTGCATGAAATAATGTTATTTTGTTAGCTAAGTTTGTTGACTAAATGAATTAGGATGGTAGAATTTTGTTTTGTATAGCAAATTGTTTAGGTATATGTTGTTTAACCAGAAGTGTTTGTGTTAAATAGTTAGGGGTTCGGAATTATGATTGATAGTACAGTGTTATGGAGGGTGTGGTTGGGGTTTAGAGCTTTTTGTTGAGGTTTAGGGTTTGGGTTTAGGGTTTGGCTGTAGGGTTTGGGTTTAGGGTTTGGTTGGGGTTTAGGGTTTGGGTATTCTGGCGAGGGGTTAGGGTTGTGTCGGCAGGCGTACATTGCGTTCAAGGTTTGGATGGTTTGGGGTTTAGGGCTTTGTGGTGAGTTTAGGGTTTGGTTGGGGTTTAGGGATTGGTTAGGGTTTAGGCTTTGGCTGGGGTTGAGGGGTTGGGTTTAGGGTTTAGCCAGGGTTTAGGGTTTGGGTGAGGTTTATGGATTGGTTGGGGTTTAGGGTGTATGCTTTGGCTGGGGTTTAGGGTTAGTGTTTAAGTTGATTTCTTTTTAGTTACTTTTTAGATACATACTTATAAACGTTGAGTGATTCATTTTTTGGTATGAATTTGTGTTGCTAGTGCTTTGTAGTTGATATTGTTAATAAAACTGACGTTGAATATGTAGCTGCTAGGTAAGTGGATTCCACGCCAAGTCTTTAATAGTCATACTTTGCCCTCGTTCCACACAGCTTGTGAAACATGGGTGTGCTGAGTACACCTACGCAGAGCGCCCCATTTGTACGGGGTAGGAACCAAATAAGATGTCCGATCCATCGGCTCAGCCTCATGATCCGATACAGAGCGCGGCGAATCAGATCCAGATAAATCAGCCATGTTATCAGTAACTTCATACACCAAAAATAAAAAAATCCATGTTAACAATTATGTACAATTCACAAATCATTAAAACAACAAATTTCTAAACACTAAACCCTAAAACCAAAACCTAAGACCATAGTTGTGAAAACTGGTTCGGTCATTGACCAGGTCGAGTAGTGGGTCACTGGGTCAGTGGTTCGAACCGGTTTTAATAACTTTGCCTAAAACCCTAAACGCTAAACCCTGAACCAAACCCTAAACCATGCAACCGGAACCATGAAACCAACCCTAACCCAACCCTATCCCAAACGTCACATACCTGGCCCACCAAACCCTAAACCCTTAACCGCACACCATTGTCGCATGACCATGAAACCCAACCCTACCCCAACCCTAGCCCAAACGTCACGTCCCATGCCCACCAAACCCTAAACCCTTAACCACAAACTATCGTCACATGACCATACCCTAAACACAACCTAACCATGCCCAGCAAACCCTAATCCCTCAAACCGATGTACCCATGCCCACCAAACCCTAAACCATAAACCACAAACCCTCATACCATTACCATAAATCCCAACCCTAAACCCTAATAATTTAACCCTCATACAATAACTACACATTAACCCTAAATTCTAAATTCTAATCATTTTATCCAAACACTACAGTACCAAACACCTAAACGATATCAACTACAAAGCACTAGCAACACAAATTCTTACCAAAAAATGAATCACTTAACGT
>PYAF01001702.1:13512-73042 GCA_007407185.1 Glycine tomentella | reverse complement strand
TATAACATGTTTTGAAAAGAATCAACAGATATAAATGTTTTGAAACTTGTTTTTTGGATCAGAACACCACAAAATGATTTTGGAAACTTTGAGAATGAAAAATAAATGAATGGCTTTTCAAATATCAAAATGAATGCAAGATATTTTTACATGGAATTGATAAATAACATCTTTCGAAACATTGATTTGATTTGAACATAAAAACAGACCTTAAACCTAGTGAGTGTGTGCCACCACCTAAATTACATTGAGTGTCCTCACTGATATGATTTATAGTAATTTTGCATCAATTTCTAATTGTCATAACATATGATGCATGGATATGATTTAGGCCGTCTTTCTTTTGGAACAAATGTTAAAGCCACTAGCCAAAAAGCTATCCCAACATGAATATAATGCTTTACCATTTGCAACCCTTTTTGAGCCAAACAGTTGAATTCTTGTTGAAACCTTAACCTAGGATAGGAATTCCCTACCTGACCTAAGGATAGGAGAGCAAAAAGGGAAATAATCTGTTGACGAGAAACTTCTTTTGGGTACTTCATGCTATAGACTTCTAAATGTGGTTATATGCTATTCATGTAAAAGAAAAGAAAGAAAAGAAATGAAAGAAAAAGAAAAAGAAAAGGAAACAAATTCCTTGTGTTTTAAAGTGTTGTACAAAGTTGGGTGAATAAAAAGATTGATAGATATCTTGAAAAAAAAAAAGGAAGACATAGGAAGTAAAGACTTCACTGTTTTATCTGTATATGCTCTCCTATTCCAAAGATTCTTTGAATATCCAGAATAACCAAGATTTCTTTTCTAACCAAAAGCCTAGCCATAAAAGCCCTAATGATCCTTGTTGATTATGCATTTTGATTTGATAGGAAATGAATTGCAAAATCAATCTATAAAATATCAGTGTTGGAATTGAGACTAAACACTTACCTGTGAGAATTAAACACCTTCGAGAGGTTTTCCTCTGTTTGAATCAAGCACATGTTTTCTCTGATGTTCTTTAGAAATAAAATGTGAATTGATCTTAATCTCATTTGGTTTTGAAAATTTCATCTTTTGTTTCAAATTCTTAAGTTGACTAATTTGAAACATGTTCTGATCACTCTGAAAAGTTGATTCTTTACAAAGCATGTTCATCCTCTATGTTCCTATTAATTATAATGTTATTTTACTTTGCTTGAGGACAAGCAAGATTCTAGGTTAGGGGGAGTGATAAGTGCCCTAATTCAATTAAATTCAAGTTTCAAATGCAGGCACTTATCTTTTGAATTCAATAATTTTTCTTATAAACTTGTCCTAAACCTAGTTAAATTATATTTATTACTTGTATGAATGTAGTTTTTATATTTTGGAAGATTAATCCAATCATGCTTTGTATTTTGATAGATTCCGTGCATTTCCGAATAAGCAGAGCAAGCAAGGAGGGCTTACATAGCAGACCTGGGAGGTGCAGAAAGCAAATCAGACCCAAAAATGACTCATAACAGCAAAACTGGGGGTGCAGAAAGCAAAATCAGGCCCAAAAGCCCACCAGAGTACCTTTAACTCGCCTAAGCGAGTTAATATAGTGTATTTTGCTCGCCTGGGCGAGCAGAAACAGCAAATGGGCCACTTGAAGGCCAAGTGAATGTGCAAGTGGGCTGCAAGTTGCATTTAACTCGCCCAAGAGAGTATTTCATGAAGAAATTGGTCGCTTGGGCGACCAAACTCGACCAGGCCACCCCCTATAAATACCCAAGCACCCCCCAAGGCAAAATCCATCCCTTCCATTCCATTTTTCTTCATTCCTTTGCTTTTCTAAGCTTTTTCTTTAGTTTAGGTTCTTAAATATTAGTATTAGGTAGGTTAGGAAAGTAAGAGAAGTGAGATTTAGTGTGGAAACTCTGCCGGAAAGAAGCGGTGATGGGGCCCTTCATCAATTCTTCTTTTAAGGAGGTTCTCTCCATGCTTGGTTAGTTTCTCTTATGGATTGGATGTCATCTTCTACTTTTAAGTATCTCTTTTAATATTTATTTATGCATAAGTCTTTCTATTTATTATTGGTAAATTTATTCCGTACTTAACGCTTGATACTACTTGATCACTAGTATCACGAACTTAAACTCGAAGTGAGACTGAAAAGTAATCTTAGGGTTTGAACAGAATAAATTTACTCTTTACGTTACGTTGCTAGACATAGAGCATAACGTTTAGATTGCAAATAAGCACGCGAATATAATCACAATGCTGGGATATTTATTTCATATGCGAGGGATCGATATTTGATAAATATTCTTAGGATTCCCAAATGCGAGGGATCGATTTAGGATGATTTTATGTGTGCATCAATAATAAAAGAAAATAACTTATGCATGGTAATATTAATTGAATACTAAGGGTATGAACGATGAAATCCAATCCTACGTCCTTAACTTAATCAAATTCGTTTTATTAGTTTTCGTAATCTTTCGTAACTTTCTGTAATTTTCTGTAATCTTCCGTACTAAGTTTATTATTTCCGTTTCTTCTAAATTTTCATAATTTCTGTTAATCCGCAACTACATGAAACTTTGTCACACTCTTTGTACATAACTATTAAACTGTTAAGCTTTATTTGAATTAACTGAGTAAAAATCAAGTCCCTGTGGAGACGAACTTTTATAAATTTTGTAACTTACAACGACAATTGGTACGCTTGCCAAAAGTCTAACATGTATGCAATGCAAAATTATGTTACCAGATCAGGTTGAATGAATATAAATCAAATAACATAGCTTTCCTTAATCTTGAAATGGTTTTCAAGCTCGAAGAATGAGTCAAACACACATGATCAAAGCACAATGGAGCAAGACACAATTAAACCCCTTAAAATCACTTTAGAATGCTCACCAGACTGTTTAAGCTCAGTATATGCGTATGGGTAATGTTCCACAAAGTTAGAAATGAAGCTGAGCATCAATCCTATTTATAACAGCTTTTTGTAACTGCCTGTAATCGATTAAACACACCTAATAATCGATTATTGCGCACATGTAATCAATTAAATCAAGAATATAATTGATTAAACTGTTCATAAGCATTTCTGGGTTTTGCAAAATGGGACAAATAATCGATTATTCCGTCCTGTAATCGATTAAGACAGAGACTTCAAAATATCAAAATGCACTATGTAATCGATTACGAACTTTGGTAATTGATTAGGCAGGGAGATGGCTTTTTCAAAATAAGCCTGTGTAATCGATTACGATACATTGGTAATCGATTATCCCGGCACGACTTTAAAATACATATAACTATGTAATTGATTACAGTGAAGTGGTAATCGATTATATTCAATCACAAGGTAGTTTATATGAAAACAAAGGTCAAACAATCGATTATCCTGATAGATAATCGATTACAATGTTCTTGAAAGCTTTTCTAAGTTAGACTAAGAACAAAATAGATTGAATGAAGTATGTAATCGATTAAACTAGCAGGAAATGTATATTTCCAAAAACCTTTTCAAACATCTTTAAAACTTAACTATTTTACGAAAGCCTTGTTTAAATCTTATGAAAATCAATTAGTTTATTCATGAATGAATGTATGCAATGCACTTGGATCACTAGATTGATTTTCTTTTACACATTTCACACAATCTTTAACTTCAAGGCATCCATTTGCATGTTGAAAGCTCAAAACCAATACTTGATCAATTTCCTTTACAATCTTCATGTTGCTCCCGCTGTATCCAACAGATGATTGGTTTGTTGAGTGTGTATTGGAATCATGGATTTTTGTTAATGATTGTGGTGGGTAATGTTGTTTCTTTCCCAATTGCTGCTATCTGATGTTTGTTGGTTTTTTTATATAATAAACTCACCCTTGCATTTGTTGTACCATGTGGTTGGTACCTGTGATAATCGCGAACTTTCATTCGTGGGAGCAAATGAGCAACAATAAGTGACTTTGGAGGGAGATCTTTTTTTTGGTTGGAGCCACCAAGCCGACGTGATGATGTTGGATTTCTTTTTGGAGAAAGAGTTGCGTTTTGTTAATCAACTCTCTCTTAGTTAGTCTTTGGTTTTTTGTTGATATGTAATTTCAAGTGTATATACATGTAAAGCTAAAGGAAGTTCTAACATGTGGATGACATGTACTGATTTAATATATATATACAATGTGTTTAAATATGTAATTGTAATATGTGTATGATAATTATATTATCGCAAAAAATTTACTATCATTTTCATAATCAAATTAATGAAGTTTTATTAAAAATTGAAATCTGCACGATTAAGAGTTAGTGATATCGTAGCGACGAGACAGGTTGTTACATTAGTGGTACCAGAGCAAGTCAAACCTTTTTCGGCCCATGAGTTATGTGTCTGCTATATTTCTCTGTGCATGTTATGTTGCTTGTTGAATGTCTGATGGTTGGAGTAATTGATTGTTTTATGGTTGATTGAGTTGTTTGTGTTTGAGATTGGCTTACATTGTTGTGATGCATATGTTGTAGAGGTTTATTGTTGTGGTTATGACATGTTTGTATTCCTGATGTCTGCTATACCATGAGTTACAATGCCTTGTCATGAGTTATCAGACTGGCCATCTGGATAATTTGTGAAGTGCAAAGGAACATTATGGCAAGTGTTGCGAAAACGGCAGGTGCACCGCTCGTTTCAAGTAATAAAGTATGTAAGTAGAGTATCGTATCCACAGAGATAGATACTGATTTCACAATAATTTGCGATCTAAGTAAAAGAATGATTTTTGAAAGAATTTGGTTGTTGTTTGAATATTGCAAATAAAGACAGAAATTAAAGAACTTAAATTGCAGTAAATTTGGTTGTTACCAATGGATGGAATGATTATGGTCAGGATGCAATCCCCTTTGATTCCTACCTCTTTCACTTAACTGGTTATCAAGTTTCAATTACTTTTGATTACTCAGAGGATACATCTCTCCAAATTTAGTTAAATCCTAATTCCTTAGCAATTTAACCCTTTAACCTGAATTGAAATCCTAATCCCTTAGCCATTCCTATCAAGCTAAGCATTTAAAAGAATATATCATAAGTTGATTGTTCTGATTGCTCAGAGAATAAATCTTTTCTAATTTAGTTAACCCCTAATCCCTTAGTGAATTAACCCTTTAACCTGAATGAAAAACCTAATCCCTTAGTGAATTCTATCAAGTTAAGCATTTAAAAGAATATATTATAAGGTTCTGCAGCCACGCACCCTATCCCTAGGCAATGAACAACTATTATCCTACTTAGGTCAGCAATTAGAATCCCAACATCCCTATTGCGAATCCTAACCCTCAGCACTTAAATATAATGACCAATTCCAAATAAGAATAAAACAATAAAGAACAGAGTAGAATAAAACAATCATGACAATCTCATTCAATACCAGTCAAATTACAGAGGAGTTCACATCGGTTCTTGGCCTAACCACAATACAGAATTTAGCCTGATATAGGCTTCCAGAACACCAAAGCTATTGAATAAAACATTTTCTGCAGTAACCTAGCTTTGATTCTATGTAAAACTGAATTCCAGAGGTTTAGAATGCTAAATTCTGATGATGAGTGATGTTTCTTCAGTCTCAGAGGTCTTTCTTTTATAGATTGGTTTAATTCAAGTAACTAAGCCCCTGTTCTGTGCCAATTTCGAACCATATCTTTTTAAATAAGGAAACAGCGTCTTCATGGCGCTGATGGCGCGGGATTCCGCACTGATCGCGCGGGTTGCACGAATGAGAAGCTGCTTCCAGACCTTGTGGCGCCACTTGCGCGGATCCTGGCGCGGATCGCGCGTGACTTTCGACTCAATGGCGTTGGTAGCGTGGCTTCCGCGCGGATCGCGTGGAGTCTTCGAGATGGAGCTTGGTATTTTGCTTGTGGCGCGGCTCGCGTGGGATATAGCGCGATCCGCGTGAGACCTTCAACTGGCTTTTCTTCTTCTTTTGGCTTGAATCTCCTCTTTTTGGCCCTGAAAACACACATTGGTAATAAAATGAGATATAATAAAATATAAATGACAAACTAACTTATTCTAATCTAATTCCTAATGATTTAATTGAAATATAACCTAAAACTAGCCTAAAACTAAGATGTGTTAGCAACACATCAGCAAGCAGTCAAGAATACAAATAGTAAATGATAAGTGTTAATGTCTCGAGGGAGAATTGTTGTAGATGATTGATTTCTCGAGGCATAAACTCTCTAGAGTGATTAAGTGGGTGTAGAATTGTATTGTTCTTTTGTTGTGTGTATCCCTTCCATGTTTTCACTTCTTAGTGTGCGCAAGAAGTGATGGCTGGTAGGAATGACTGTTCAATAGTTGATGTTCTCCAAGCTTTGAGGCTGAAGGTCAAGCTGTGACCTGAGAAACCTTCAATAGGGTATTTATGGAGAAATACTTTCCTGAATATGTTAGAAAAAGAAAGAGATGGAATTCTTAGAGCTTAAACAAGGGATTATGAATATGGCTGAGTATACAATTAAGTTCGAAGAGTTGGTGAGGTACTTTCCCCATTACCAAGGAAGATATGGGATTCCATTACTTGTGCTATTCGACTTTGGTGCAACCCATTCATTTATATTTTATTTGTGAGTGGAGAAACTTAAACTTTCTGTGTCTTCTTTGAGTGTTGAGCTTGTGGTGAGACTCCAACTAGTAGGTCTGGTTTGACTTCTGATGTGTGTTTGAGTTGTCTTGTATAAATTTCTGATAGAAAATTTTGTATTGATTTGATTTGTTTACCTCTCAGTCAAATTGATGTTATTCTGGGTATGGATTGGTTATCTTCCAACCATGTTTTGCTAAACTGTTTTGATCAAATTGTGGTGTTTGGTGAGCCCAAAAGATTTGTTTTGACTTCTGATGGAATGTTTATCTCTGCCAACCAAATTGTATCATCTTTGAAAGAAAATGCTCAAGTGTACATGATCTTTTCTAATATGGAAGCAGAGACCAAGGTTTATCTTGGTGACCTCCCTGTTGTTAGAGAGTTTCCAGGAGTGTTTCATGAGGATATATCTGGCCTACCACCTGAGAAAGATATAGAGTTTTCTATAGATTTGGTACCTGGTGCTGGACCCATATCCGTAGCCCCTTATAGGATGTCTCCTATAGAGTTAGCTGAGCTTAAGAAACAACTAGAAGAGTTGTTGGAATAGGCAGTTTGTGAGACCCAATGTGTTCCCATGGGAAGTGAAAATACAATGAACACTAATCAAGTAAACCAAGAGGGGGGTTGAATTGGTTTAAACCAAGAATTTAAAATTTTTCTAAACAATTTGCGGAATATGTGATAAGGATCATATCACTTAAAATCTTTTAAAATCAGAATCTTTCTTCCAACCAAAATCACCCTTGGAATTCAAGTAATGCCAGAAAAATAAACCTTGTTGATAATTCCTTGATCACCCAGTAACAAGCAATGAGAAAAAAACAGATTAAGAATAAAGAACACAATGATTTATACTGGTTCACCTCTCAACCTTGGAGGCTACATCCAGTTACTTCCAACCCACTCTAGGTTAGAGATTCCACTAAACAATTAATATTCTTTACAAGCTTTTTACAAGAGATCTTCCTTGTCAACCCTAGACAAAGGTATAAAATCTAAACCCTATAGATTTTAAGATCTAGAACCTGAGAACACTACTCAGTTCTACCCACTAGAGAACCCTTTTCTAGATATAACTTTAAAAAAACTAATTTGTTTAAGAAATCAACACTAAAACTAAATCAAACAAACTAACTACAATGTTTAAGGCTTAAGAAAGATATCACCTTATGATCCTTGTTAATGAATGAGATGATCACATATAATCACGCAGAGATTGAATGCATGACAGAAGAAAATGCTTTCTTGAAAACCTTTGTTCGTCATTCTTGCTTAGATCTTCATCACCAATCAATAGAGACTTTTTTGTTTGGATAAAGATTGTATATCAATAAGAACAAATGCTTTTTTAGTTTCTAAGGCTTTGTGAGTAATGGGTAAATCATAGAAATGATTTCTAGTAAGTTACAAATCAATGGACTCACAAGCTATTTATAGAAAAACATATTTAACAGACTTGTAATCGACTAAATCGTTAGTGTAATCGATTAATTTATGAAATATAATCGATTAATACACCATTTAATCGATTAAATCGTTCTTAAGCTATTTGGAAAATATTTATGAACATAATAATTGATTATATCGTCAAGTAATCGATTAAAGCAGTAAGACATGAATGTTCAAAAGACTTATGTAATCGATTACTATTCATGGTAATCGATTAAAGCAGCAATGCATGATTTTTAATAAACACTATGTAATCGATTACAATAACACAGTAATCGATTAATTGAATGCCATAGGTAAATTGTGTGTCTAAGATGATCCATCCTATGATCCATTACATAAAACTTATTCATGTTTTCATAAAAAAGCTTCTCTAAAACACAAGGTTTTCATGAATGCATAAAAAGCCAAGTGTTCTATGTTGCAAGTTTTGGAAAAATATTTTCTCACTAGTTTAATCGATTACCAGTCATTGGTAATCTATTACTTGAGAACAAAGAACATTTTAATCGATTAAGAGTTTGTGGTAATCAATTACATAGTTCATAATCACATAATGGACTTCTTGTGATAATCGATTACAGCAAGGTGGTAATCGATTACTTGGTAACGATTTTGAATAAGATTAAATTGCGATTTAATTGATTACATTGTTCATAAGTCTTTTCCAAAAAGCTCAAGAACACTTTAATCGATTATATAAGTGATTTAATCGATTACATAAGTGATTTAATCATTTACTGACAGTTAAAATACTTTCTATAAATAGATGTTGATTATTTTCACAAAACACAACAATGAAATATCAACGAATTTCATAACCTTTTTGAAGAGAGAAAAGATACTTTGTGATGGAGGTCCATTCCAAACCAGAGGTCTAGAAGGAGAGCTTGAAGCACTTCCTTTGGTGAGCTTTAAAGGACCAATGGCAAGAGCTAGGACTCAAGCACTTCAAGACCACATCCAAGCTAACTTGTATCTCTTGGAAAAGCATGAAGAAGCACACCAATTCAGTGGAAACACAAAAGAAGTGTTATCTATTTTAATAGATTACCAGATTCCTGTAATAGATTAAAAGCATCTTTTCTGATACCTTTAATCGATTACCAGATGCATGTAATCGATTAAATCAGCATCAGGAATTTAAAAAAACAAGGCTTTTCTACTTTAATTGATTACGAGACACCTGTAATCGATTACGTATATTGGATACAGGGGGAACTTTATGAAGTTTGGAAGTCTTCGATTCTAGATTGGTTTTGAGCTTTCAACATGCTTAAAAGACCTGAAGACTTGGAATTGAAATATTATGTAAAAGGAAAACTATCTGATTGATCCCTGCATTCATTCATTCATTCATTGATTTAACTAAGTATTTTTTCATTAAAATCGAACAAAGCTTTTAACATTTAACTAAGATTTTAATTGAATTGAAAGGTTTTTGGAAAAATAAGTTTTTCACTGATTTAATCGATTACATAAAAGGGTTAATTGATTATTTTGTTCTTTGTTCAAATCTGGAAAACCTTCATAAACATTTTAATCGATTACCTGTCGGTTTAATCGATTATTTTGCCTTTGCATAGGACTGAACTTGGCTTGTTTTGTAACTTGTACAATTCGTATTTCTGAGTATACACAAGCTTTCTAAACACTTCCAAAGTGAATTTCTGGGTTCTACAAATTCTTGCTTCATCTAAAACATTCATTGGTATTTGAATGATTCTTTAAGCAAGAAATTTCTTTCAAACGTTAAGGAAGAAGAATGCTCTGAGTCTGTTTTTGTCTTTGAACCTGATTTGTTCATTCATTTGCATGTCATTCACTGGATCATCAGGTTGTTTCTTTTCTTAACTTCTTGGTTGTAATTCTGTTGATATTGGCTATTGTAATTGGGTTTTTCTTGCTTGGGACTAGAGAAGGGTTCTTTAGCTTAAAGATCAGAGCAGTGTTCTCTGAATCTTTCTCCTTAGAAGTCTAATAGGGTTTTAGATTTCTGTTCTTTATCTAGGGTTGATAAAGGGAGGTTCTTGTGAAAGCTTGTAAGAACAATTTATAATAGTGGAACTCTAATGCAGTGTGAATTAGAAGAAACTGGATGTAGCTTCATGTTTTGAAGTGAACGAGTATAAATTGCTTGTGTTCTTATTTCTATATCTCTATTATCATCTTATTCATTGATCTTTAATTCTTTGAGTCATATTCATTGTTCAACAAGTTCTGTTTTGATCTATTGAATTCTTGGGCTGAGACATTTGATTGAGTAAAAAGATTTCTTGGTTTTGAAAGTGATAGAGATCCTGAAACTTTGATTTGAAATTGATTTTAAAAATACCAAGGTTCAACCAATTCACCCCCCTCTTGGTTGTTGTGAAGTATTCCTATTATTTTCAATTGGCATCAAGAGTTGGTTCTTGAGAGTTATTCAAGATCACTAGTTTTTCTTCAAAAGAAAAATGAATACCTCACAAATAACCTTCAAGGAAGGTGCTTCTTTAAACAGACCTCCTATGTTTGAAGGGGAACATTTCAATTTTTGGAAAAATAGAATGAAAATCTTTATTCAATCAAATGACCCAGGTGCTTGGAATGCTATAAAAAAGGGTCCTTTTATTCCAAAGAAAACTGTTGCCAATGAATTGATTCCCAAAGAATGGGATGAGATGACAGATGCTGAACAAAAGGTTGTCCAATTTGATTTCAAAGCTAAAAATGTGATCACCTCTGCACTTTCCTCTGATGAATTTTTCAGAATAGTGTACAAGTGCAAAAGAAATGTGGGAGATACTGGAGATTACTCATGAAGGAACTGAAGAAGTTAGGAGATCAAGGAAGCATGCATTGATCCATGAGTATGAAATGTTCAAGATGAACACCAATGAAAGCATTTTGTAACTGCAGACAAGATTCACTCATATTGTCAAATCATCTGTTGGGTCTTGGGAAGATCTTTGATACTGAAGAATTAAACATCAAGATCTTGAAGTGTCTAACAAGGCCTTGGCAGCCAAAGGTGACAGCAATCAAGGAATCCAAAGATCTATCAAAGATATCCATGGCTGCACTATTTGGTAAGCTACTTGAATATGAGCTTGAAATGTCTCAACTAACTTGTAATGGAGATGCAGAAAAGAAAAATAGAAGCATTGCATTAAAAGCTGCAACTTCAAAAGTTGAAAAAGAGGAAGAAACAAATAACGAGGATGAAGAGGACAACATGAACTTAGTTGTCAGAAAATTCAGCAAGTTCTTGAGGAAAAACAAGAACAGAAAGTTCACTAAAACCAACAAGAACAACAACAACAACAACAACAACAACAACAAGATTGACAACAATTTTATATGCTTTGTGTAACACCCCCGTAGGCCTCTGGTGTGTTATCATTGCCAATATCAGATTAGCGTCTTAATAACATAAAATATTACTCAGTGGAAGCATAAAAATCATTTTTTTTTCTTGATTCATTATGTATGTAATCCAATATATCAGACAAACATATAGATAAGGCACATATCATAAGCCCCTGCTGATCCAGTTTCTCATAACTACACATAGACAGATAAATCAACATATACAATGTACACAGGAAGAAATTCATCTCATATCATCATAATAGTTTTGTACATCCATATACATCAGAGTTTTCACCCACAGTGGTGATACAAAAGAATAACTGCCCTCATCGAGGGTTTACAGAACTATACAACCCTATCTAGGGTACAAAACATAAACAAAATACAAAATGAGCCTTTAAGCTCCTTCTGCTGCTCTCAGTCAAACAGAAATGTCTCTACTCGGGCCTCCTGCCCTGAGACTGCTCTCTTCTATCCGAAGAGTCACCTGAAATCACAAATCCCCACACGGGGTGAGATACATATCTCAGTAAGCTCAGGGTCCTTGGGAAATCATTCCCACCCTGGCCCACAATTCACAATACAAACATCAGACAAGCATACATATCAAGTTAATATCACATCCATGGCAGAGATTCACTCGATGTCGTTCCGCATGGCAGAGATTCACTCAATGCCTTCAATATCTGGCAGAGATTCACTCGATGCCCTCAACATATGGCAAAGATTCACTCAATGCCCTGGGCAGAGAACCCTCAATGCCCTCCATACATGGCAGAGTTCCACTCAATGCCATTCACAGATCATAGCACAGCCAAGTACAATTTATCCAGATGCAACAACCAATGCATGCATTATGAATATGACCATCACTCCCCTGGAGTGTGGTGTGCAACCAAATGGGAATCAATCCCCAGGGACTCAGAACTTACCTGGCAAGGTATCAGTCTGCAGTTCCTTTCCTGATTTGTGGCTCCCGCCACTAACAGTTCCAATATCACGCCCTATTCAAGGGACATTCTAATATCAAAACCAATTCACAGGTATTCAAACACAGAATATATATAAAATAGAATTCACCTATCCTAGGGTTTAATCAACTCAGCCCACACTAGGCTTCTCACAGACCACACAAGGTCTCTCAAGGCTGGATACCAAGCATCTGAGTCATTTCAGACTCAATGCACAACCTATACATAAGTTCAAATCAGCTTTATCATCTAAAATATCACTGGAACGGTCTGAGTTTCACTCAAAGCACCGTCCAATTAGCCTCTCAGGCTCAACACAGTCATAATCAAGGCTCCAGCATGTCAATTAACCATTACAAGTGACTATCACACAGCCACACATGCATTCACAGAGCCAATATCCAGAGTTCACCAATTCAAAAACTGAAAGCTAATCCTTCATCACTAGACAATTCTAAACAAGTTTCTCCACAGAATCCTGGGCTAATTCTAGCCCCAGATCAATATAAATCACAAAATTGAGAAAATCTCCAAACTCAAAATCAACCGAAGAAACTTAAGTTTCTTACCTCAGTGGCGACCCAAAAGGCTGGAGGACAGCTTTCCTAAGCTCTGTAGTCCTTCCCAAGCCACGGTTCTCCGCCAAACTTAAGTCTCAGAGGTTTCTCTGAGGGAATGAATTTTGCTCAATCCAAAGGAAAAGATGAAGGATTTCATCTTTCTAATCGGTTATAACAAGTTTCTAGGTCGTAGGGAGGTGTTTAGGTCAAGAAAATAGGTCCTAGGAAGCTTGGTTTCATCAGAAATGGAGGCTGGGGCTTAAGGAGGAAGAAGAAGAAGTTTTCTTCTTCTGAAATCGCGACTGCCCTTTAATATTGGGCCTGCCCGAGCTCTGGCGCGATCCGCGCCAGCTTCAGCGCTAACCGTGCCAACATGGCAGTTTATGTGGCGCCACCAACTCCACTCCCACGCCTCCAGCGTCAACTTCCAGAACCTATGGTGCCACCCGCACCACACTGGCGCCATCTGCGCCATACCTCCCCTGACCTATGGCACCATCCGCGCCACACATGGCGCTGACCGCGTGGAATTCCAGTGAAACTTGGTTTTCTAGACCACTTCCCGCGCCATCCGCGCGGGCTGGAAAACCTCTAGTGCCCCTCGCGTGGCTCTGGCGCCCTGGGCGTCAAGTTCCAGTGGCTCTGGCGCCATCAGCGCCAGCTCTGGCGCCATCAGCACCCACACCATTAACAGGGTTTTCTCCTAAAGGATCCCTGGCGCTACCAGCGCGGGATCTGGCGCCAACTGCGCCACAATGAGGGTTATCACAGTCACCTCTCCTTTTTAGGAATTTTGTCCGCAAAATTCAGAATCATACCTGTTAGCTAACTCGGGATACAACTGTAGCAGCTCCTGCTCTCGATCCCAAGTTGCTTCCTCAGGTGTCTAACCTTCCCATTATACCTTGACGATGGGAATCGTCTTACTGCGGATCTGCTTTTCCATTCTGTCCAAAATTCTCAAGGGTCGTGTAGGACTCGTCAGATTCTCTCTAATCTGAACTGTGTCAGGTTCCACCACATGTGAGGGATCAGCTACATACTTCCTCAACTGGGACACGTGGAACACGTCATGCAAACCTGACAATTGGGGAAGCAAAGCTAGCCTGTATGCCACTGGTCCTATCCTCTCAAGGATTTGATAAGGACCAATGAACCTAGGACTCAGCTTCCTCACACCTAAGGCTCGTCCCACACCTGACACTGGAGATAGCCTCAGAAACACATGATCACCTTCCTTAAACTGTAAGGGTCTGTGCTTCTGATCATAATAGCTCCTCTGTCGGCTCTGAGCCTTAATCAGCTTATCTCTGATCATCCTGATCTGCTCAGAAGTCTCTTGAACCATCTCAGGTCCAAGGAGCTGTCTTTCTCCTACCTCTGTCCAACACACAGGAGTTCTGCACCGCCGGTCATACAAAGCCTCATATGGTGCCATGCCTAAACTGGCAAGAAAGCTGTTATTGTAAGAGAACTCCACCAGAGGTAGATATCTGTCCCAACTACTACCTTGCTCTAAGGCACATGCTTTCAGCATATCCTCCAGGGTCTGGATGGTCCTCTCAGTCTGACCATCAGTCTGAGGATGGTAGGCTGTGCTGAGTCTCAGCTGGGTCCCAAAAGCATCTTAAAGAGCACCCCAAAACCTCGAGGTGAACTTCGGATCTCTATCACAGATTATACTATCAGGGACTCCATGTAATCTCACAATCTCCCTGACATACAGCTGGGCCAACTTCTCTGTGGTGTAGTCAGATCTCACAGGTAAGAAATGAGCAGACTTGGTCAGCCTGTCCACTATCACCCAGATGGAATCACATCCACTCTGAGTCCTCATTAATCCCACCACAAAATCCATGAAAATGCTGTCCCATTTCCATTCTGGGATCTCTAAAGGCTGAAGCAGACCAGATGGTCTCTGATGCTCAATCTTTACCTTCTGACACACCAAACACTTTGTCACATGTTCAGCTATATCTCTCTTCATCCCTGGCCACCAGAAACATTTCTTCAGGTCATGATACATCTCAGTGGCTCTCGGATGAATGCTGAATTGGCCCTTATGTGCCTCAGATAGGACGACATCTCTCAACTCGCCCTCAGGTACCACAATACGACCTTGGTACTTTGCCAAGTCGTGATCCTCCCAGGAGACATCCTGTTGGCCAGCCATAGCTCTCACAGCCTCATCCTGCTGTTGAACGTCTCGGATTCTCCTGATCAGTTCATTATCTACCATGGTCCTGCTCAACTCAAGACCATGTGCACCTTCTGTCACTGTCAGGTGCATGTCTCTGAATTGCTCTATCAGCTTGCAATCAGAGATCATCAAACATGCAGCAGTCACATTCTTCCTGCTCAAGGCATCAGCAACCACATTGGCCTTGCCTGGATGGTATCTCAGCTCAAAGTCATAGTCCTTCAGGAACTCCATCCAACGCCTCTGTCTCATGTTCAACTCTTTCTGATCAAAGAGGTATCTGAGACTCTTGTGGTCGCTGAACACTATCAACTTGGCACCATACAAATAGTGCCTCCATATCTTCAGAGCAAACACCACAGCTGCTAACTCCAAATCATGAGTAGGATAAGACTCTTCATGAGGTTTCAGCTACCTGGAAGCATAGGCAACCACCTTCTGATCCTGCATCAATACACATCCAAGTCCCCGCTTAGACGCATCACAAAACACCTCAAATGTGCCTTCAGGATCAGGAAGAGTCAACACTGGAGCTGTGGTCAACCGCTCTTTCAGCTCCTGGAAACACTGCTCGCGCTCATGGGTCAAAACAAAGGGAACCCCCTTCCATGTGAGTCGAGTCAGAGGTATCACCAGCTAAGAAAACCCCTGAATGAACCTCCTGTAATAGCCAGCCAATCCCAGGAAACTCCTGATCTCAGACACATCCTTGGGCCTCTCTCAAGACATCACTGCCTCTATCTTGCTGGGATCCACTGATACACCAGCTGCTAAGATCACATGGCCAAGGAACTTTACCTCTGATAACCAGAATTCACACTTGGCCAACTTAGCATACAACTGCTTATCCCTCAAGATCTGAAGGACTGTCCTGAGATGCTCGGCATGCTCTGTCTCCGTCTTGGAGTAGATCAGAATGTCATCGATGAACACCACCACAAACTGATCCAAGAAAGGTCTGAATACCCTGTTCATATAATCCATGAACACTGCCGGGGCATTCGTCAGACCAAACGGAATGACCTGATACTCAAAGTGACCATATCTAGACCGGAAGGCTGTCTTAGGTATGTCTGCTGGCATGATCCGGATCTGATGATATCCGGATCTTAGGTCTATCTTGGAGAACACCCTGGCTCCCCTCAACTAATCTAATAGATCATCAATACGAGGCAGAGGATACTTGTTCTTCACAGTAACCTTGTTCAACTGCATGTAATCTACACACAGTCTCATACTGCCGTCCTTTTTCTTCACAAAGATCACCGGTGCTCCCCAAGGCGAGACACTCGGTAAACTGTTTGGACAGCAGGTCCTCCAACTGCACCTTAAGCTCCCTCCACTCCAGAGGAGCCATACGATAAGGTGCCATAGAAATTGGTCCCACACCAGGAACCAGATCAATGGAGAACTCTATTTCCCTCTCTGGTGGTAGCTGAGTTATCTCCTCAGGAAACACATCCACAAACTCGCTCACCACAGGGATCTGAGACAAATCTATACCTGGCTTATCTTCTGCCACACCCAAGAAGATATAGCCCTGAGCTCCCTCCATGATCGCCTTGTGAACTTGCAAGATCGATAAGAATGAGGTGGAACTCGAACCTGCCTCGTCAGAAGGAACAACTACCCTCTTCTGACAACAGTCTAGCATCATGCCATACTTGGCCATCCAGTCCATACCCAGAATCATCTCAAGGGTAGGCATCGCTAGACAAAACAAATCTATCACATAGGCTCTGCCCTCATACACAAACTGCACGTCCTTGCAACACGTGCTCACCTGACATCTTTCTCTAGATGCAGTGGTAACCTCCATCGGAGGGGTAAAACTGAACTTAGGCAATCTGAGCCTATCAACAACCACATCCTGTATGAAGGAATGTGTAGCTCCAGAATCAAACAAAACTCTCACATCACAGTCATCGATCAAACTGTACCTCTGATCAGGTCTGGAGCTCTGGCTGCTTCTCTGGCATCTACTGTGTACACCCGGCCTGCTGTGGGTGCTGTCATCTCTGCTGGAGCAGCCTGTGCCCGACTCTCTGTCTGAGGGCACTCTCTGGACTTATGGCCTGGCTGGCCACATCTATAACAGATAATCTGGCCTGAAGCACATGCCCCCACGTGCTCCTTTCCACAAGCTGAACACCTTGGGATAGGTCTTCCCCGAGCTAGACCCCTCTTGAATTTGTCAAAGGGTGCAGAGACTCGCAACATCTGGCCCTTACCCTTCCCGGGTGGGCCAGAACCTCTGGGCCTTCTCCCCTCCTGTCTGTCTGAGGGAGTAGGCTGTCTGCCTCTCTGTCTCTGCAGGATACCCTCCACCTGGCGACTTTGTCTCATAGGGTATCCATGTCTCGTGACCCAAGACCAGCCACTAGCACCTGAATGTCATCCCTAAGTCCCCTCAGGAACTTAGCTGCTAGGATCTTAGCTTCAGGCAAAGGTCTCCTGAAGTGTGCATACTGGGCCAGCTCATTAAACTGGGCCAGATACTTGTCCACCGTCATGGTCCCCTGGACGAGTCCATCAAACTCTGCCTGCTTCTGCTCCCGGGCATCTCTAGGAAAATACCTGTCCAGGAAGCAGGCCTTGAACAGCTGCCAGGTAATCACATCTCCCCGGCCTCTCAAAAGTTGTACAGTGGTCTTTCACCACTCATGGGCATCACCCTGAAGCATATAGGTTGCATACAGCAACCTCTGGTGATCGGGACACTCCATCACCTAAAAAATCTTCTCTAAGGCCTGCAGCCACTGGGTCATAACCCCCTGAGAACACTGGCGGGTCATGCTTCCTGAAGGTAATCAGCATCTTCCCTCTGGCTGCTACATCACTGTCAGCCTCTACCTGGGACATCTGGTCCCCTCGCTGGTGGCTCCCACCAGCCTGCTGGCGACTACCCTCGCCATCAAGAGAAGGAGGTGTGGAGGATACTCTATCATCCCTCCTGAGGTTCTTCACCTCCTCTAACAGATCCTGGTTAGCCTTCATCAAGGTCTCATTAACTTCTCTGGTTGCAGCCATTTCTCGCTGCATCTCCTCCTGAGTCTGTCTATTAGCAGCTAACTCTTGCTGCATGGCGGCTAGTGCAGCCGCTACTGGATCAGATTAGGCACGGGTAGCCCCACTGGTGCTTCTAGGTCTCACCATAGCACTACACATGTACATCACACAGTGAGTTGATCAGGCCCACAATTAATGTACCCTCATGCAATACTCATGTCAAACAACCACAGACAAGCACCAAAACAAGTTCCATACATAATGTTCTTATCAAGAAACCATTCTGATACCATTAAATGTAACACCCCCGTAGGCCTCCGGTGTGTTATCATTACCAATATCAGATTAGCGTCTTAATAACGTAAAATATTACTCAGCGGAAGCATAAAAATCATTTTTTTTCTTGATTCATTATGTATGGAATCCAATATATCAGACAAACATATAGCTAAGGCATATATCATAAGCCCCTGCTGATCCAGTTTCTCATAACTACACATAGACAGATAAATCAACATATACAATGTACTCAGGAAGAAATTCATCTCATATCATCATAATAGTTCTGTACATCCATATACATCAGAGTTTTCACCCACAGTGGTGATACAAAAGAATAACTGCCCTCACCGAGGGTTTACAGAACTATACAACCCTATCCAGGGTACAAAACATAAACAAAATACAAAATGAGCCTTTAAGCTCCTTCTGCTACTCTCAGCCAAACAGAAATGTCTCTACTCGGGCCTCCTGCCCTGAGACTGCTCTCTTCTATCCGAAGAGTCACCTGAAATCACAAATCCCCACACGGGGTGAGATACATATCTCAGTAAGCTCAGGGTCCTTGGGAAATCATTCCCACCCTGGCCCACAATTCACAATACAAACATCAGACAAGCATACATATCAAGTCAATATCACATCCATGGCAGAGATTCACTCGATGTCGTTCCGCATGGCAGAGATTCACTCAATGCCCATAGCACATGGCAGAGATTCACTCGACGCCCTCAACATATGGCAGAGATTCACTCATGCCCTGGGCAGAGAACCCTCAATGCCCTCCATACATGGCAGAGTTCCACTCAATGCCATTCACAGATCATAGCACAGCCAAGTACAATTTATCCAGATGCAACAACCAATGCATGCATTATGAATATGACCATCACTCCCCTGGAGTGTGGTGTGCAACCAAATGGGAATCAATCCCCAGGGACTCAAAACTTACCTGGCAAGGTATCAGTCTGCAGTTCCTTTCCTGGTTTGTGGCTCCCGCCACTAACAGTTCCAATATCACGCCCTATTCAAGGGACATTCTAATATCAAAACCAATCCACAGGTATTCAAACACAGAATATATATAAAACAGAATTCACCTATCCTAGGGTTTAATCAACTCAGCCCACACTAGGCTTCTCATAGACCACACAAGGTCTCTCAAGGCTGGAAACCAAGCATCTGAGTCATTTCAGACTCAATGCACAACCTATACATAAGTTCAAATCAGCTTTATCATCTAAAATATCACTGGAACGGTCTGAGTTTCACTCAAAGCACCGTCCAATTAGCCTCTCAGGCTCAACACAGTCATAATCAAGGCTCCAGCATGTCAATTAACCATTACAAGTGACTATCACACAGCCACACATGCATTCACAAAGCCAATACCCAGAGTTCACCAATTCAAAAACTGAAAGCTAATCCTTCATCACTAGACAATTCTAAACAAGTTTCTCCACAGAATCCTGGGCTAATTCTAGCCCCAGATCAATATAAATCACAAAATTGAGAAAATCTCCAAACTCAAAATCAACCGAAGAAACTTAAGTTTCTTACCTCAGTGGCGACCCAAAAGGCTGGAGGACAGCTTTCCTAAGCTCTGTAGTCCTTCCCAAGCCACGGTTCTCCGCCAAACTCAAGTCTCAGAGGTTTCTCTGAGGGAATGGATTTTGCTCAATCCAAAGGAAAAGATGAAGGATTTCAGCTTTCTAATCGGTTATAACAAGTTTCTAGGTTGTAGGGAGGTGTTTAGGTCAAGAAAATAGGTCCTAGGAAGCTTGGTTTCATCAGAAATGGAGGCTGGGGCTTAAGGAGGAAGAAGAAGAAGTTTTCTTCTTCTGAAATCGGGACTGCCCTTTAATATTGGGCCTGCCCGAGCTCTGGCGCGATTCGCGCCAGCTCCGTCGCTAACCGCGCCAACATGGCGGTTTATGTGGCGCCACCAGCGCCACTCCCACGCCTCCAGCATCAGCTTCCAGAACCTGTGGCGCCACCCGCGCCACACTGGCACCATCCGTGCCATACCTCCCCTGACTTATGGCGTCATCCGCGCCACACATGGCGCTGACCACGTGGAATTCCAGTGAAACTTGGTTTTCTAGACCACTTCCCGCGCCATCCGCGCCACCTATGGCGCTATCCGCGCGGGCTGGAAAACCTCTGGCGCCCCTCGCATGGCTCGGCGCCCTGGGCATCAAGTTCCAGTGGCTCTGGCGCCATCAGCGCCACACCCTTAACAGGGTTTTCTCCTAAAGGATCCTTGATGCTACCAGCGCCAACTGCGCCACAATGAGGGTTATCACACTTTGAATGTGGTAAACCTGGTCACATCAAATCTGAATGTTCAATCTACTTGAAAAAGCAACAAGGAGAGAACAAGATGAGGAAGGAAGGGAAATCTAAAAGAGTCTACATAGCTTGGGAAGATAATGAGTCAACTACCTCAGAATCTTCAACTGAAAATGAAGAAGACAACATGTGTCTCACCTCCACTATCAATGAAGATGATGATGATCTATCAAGTAATGGAGATGAGGTAAATTTTGAACTTGAAAAAGCTATTAATGCTTTCCAAGAAATGCATGAGGAAGCCCAAAAGCTTGCAAAATCCAATAACAAGCTCAAAGGAAATCTTAAATGGCATGTTGCAAAAATAACTGAATTGCAAACATATATTTGCAACTTGAAAGAAGAGGATGAAAAACTTGTTTCAAGTTACAAATTAAATGGTTGTATATGTGCTTCTTCTTCTTCAAATGTCAACAAATACAATCTATTGCAAAAGGTTTTGATGATTACAAAACATGTCAAGGAGAAAAATATATGTCAAGTTTATCTGAAATCATCTATTTAGTTGATCTTTTGAGAAAGTTATACAAAGGGAAATGCAACTTGGATGAAATGCTAAGTGTGCAAAGGTATGCTGGAGATACTTCTGGTTTGGGGTACAAAAAGGGCTCAAAATATATTGGAAAAACTATATTTGTGTCTCCAAAATAGAAGAATCAAAAGAAGTTCACTAACTCAAAGATCAATCAAAATGCTTTCCTTAGAAAATCATCAAAATCTGTAATATGCAACTATTGTATGGAAAGAGGACATACATCTTACAAATGCTATGCTAGGAGATTCTATGTGCCTAATGGAGATTGCATTTGGGTTCAAAAGAAAAAGAAAGCAACTAACCCCTATGGACCCAATTTCAATTGGGTACCTTCCTTTGTAAATTGATTTGATTTTTGCAGGTATGTCTAAGAGCTAGATCCTCATTCTGGTACCCTGATAGTGGATACTCTAGACATATGACGGGTGACATGTCTATGCTTACAAACTTAACACTTAAAGATGGGGGATATGTCACTTATGGGAATAATAATAAAGGGAAGATCATTGGAGAAGGCAACATTGGAGATAACTTCAAAACAAAGATCAAGAGTGTTCTTTATGTAGAAGGTTTGAAGCACAACCTCTTAAGCATAAGTCAACTCTGTGACAAAGGATTTAAAGTCTCATTCAATGAGAACTATTGCATGATTTGTGATGGGAAAAGTGGTGAAGTAATTCATATAGGTAAAAGGAAAGGTAACATTTACTTACTTTCAATTGATCATGCATTCTTTCACAACACTTCTTATCTTATGAGCAAGATTGATGAATCTTGGGTATGGCATAGAAGAGCTAGTTACATAAACATGCATCACATGAACAAGCTTATTAGAAAAGATTTAGTAATTGGGTTGCCCAAACTTAAGTTTGAGAAGGACAAACTTTGTGATGCTTGTCAAAAGGGGAAACAAACTAATAACTCTTTTCAAAGTAAAAACATTGTTTCCACCTCTAGACCACTTGAATTATTGCACATTGATTTGTTTGGTCCTTCTAGAACAATGAGTTTAGGCTGAAATTATTATGGGCTTGTCATTGTAGATGATTACTCTAGATTCACTTGGACTCTGTTTTTGAAATCCAAGAGTGATGCTTTCCTAGCATTTAGAAAAATGGCTAAACTTGCACAAAATGTAAAAGGTAGAAAAATTATCTCAATAAGAAGTGATCATGATGGTGAATTCTAAAACGAACATTTTGAAAAATTCTGTGAAGAAAATGGAATTAACTACAATTTTTCAACTCCAAGAACACCTCAACAAAATGGTGTTGTGGAGAGGAAAAACAGATCTCTTGAAGAAGGAGCAAGAACTCTTCTTAATGAGACAAATTTGCCAAAATATTTTTGGGCTAATGCTGTAAGTACAGTATGCTACACTTTGAATAGATTACTTATAAGACCTATTTTAAAGAAAACTCCTTATGAGCTATACAAAGGTAGAAAACCCAACATTTCTCATTTGAGAGCTTTTGGCTGCAAGTGTTTTGTATTAAACAATGGGAAATAATCACTTGGAAAATTTGATGCTAAAGCTGATGAAGCAATTTTCCTTGGATATTCATTACATAGTAAAGCCTATAGAGTATTCAACAAAAGAACAATGTGCATGGAAGAATCTGTACATGTAATTTGTGATGAGTCTAATCCCTCTAAAGAGGAAAAGAAGTGTGATGTAGATGCAGGTCCAATGGAAGAATTTTTCAGCTAAATGATTCCTTAATTAAAGAAAAAGAAGAACCAACTGCTGAAATAAAACCATCAACTCCTGTTCAAGAGCCTAAAGATTGGAGAACAACAAGAGACCTCTCACTTGACAACATCATAAGTGAAGTTACTAAGGGAGTATCTACTAGATCTTCATTAAGAAACCTATGTTGTAATATGGCTTTTTTTCCCAAATTGAATCTAAGTATATTGATCAAGCCTTACATGATGAACATTGGATGCATGCCATGCATGATGAATTAAATCAGTTCAAGAGAAATGAAGTTTGGGAACTTGTTCCTAGACCATCCTCTCTCAAACCTATTAGTACAAAATGGGTTTTTAGAAATAAACTTGATGAAAGTGGAATCATAGTCAGAAATAAAGCTAGATTGGTTGCTAAAGGTTACAACCAAGAAGAAGGCATAGACTATGAAGAAACTTATGCTCCAGTTGCAAGATTGGAAGCAATCAGGTTATTGCTTGCTTATGCATGTTTAATGGATTTCAAACTCTTTCAAATGGATGTTAAAAGTGCCTTTTTAAATGGATACATTGAGGAGGATATATATGTTGAACAACCTCCTGGTTTTACTGATTTTAAACATCCTAACTATGTTTTTAAACTTAAAAAGGCCCTTTATGGTTTGAAGCAAGCTCCTAGATCATGGTATGAAAGACTAAGCAAGTTTTTGCTTGAACAATCTTTCACAAGAGGCCATGTTGACAAAACCTTGTTTATCAAAAGGCAAAAGAATGATATCCTATTGGTTCAAGTTTATGTTGATGATATAATCTTTCGTTCAACTAATCATGTGCTTTGCAAGGAATTTGTTGTAGTTATGCAAGGAGAATTTGAAATGTCAATGATGGGAGAATTAACATTCTTTCTTGGACTTCAAGTGAAGCAAATGAAGAATGGAACATTTCTCAATCAATCTAAATATTGCCTTGAAGTAATTAAAAAGTTTGAAATGGAGAAAAGTAAAGATGCTACAACTCCTATGGCCACCTCAACCTATCTTGATTCAGATGAAAGTGGAAAGAAGGTTGATGAGTCAAAATTCAGAGGAATGATTGGATCTTTGTTATACTTAACAGCTAGTAGACTTGATATAATGCTAAGTGTTTGCTTGTGTGTAAGATATCAAGCAAATCCCAAAGAGTTTCATCTTATAGCAGTCAAAAGGATCCTCAAATATCTCAAGGCTACACCAAAAGTTGGTCTTTGGTATCCCAAAGGTGCTTCAATTAATATTATTGGATATTCTGATTCTGACTTTGTAGGTTGCAAGTTAGATAGAAAAAGTACAAGTGACACTTGTCATTTTCTTGGAAGTTCATTGATCTCATGGCATTGCAAGAAATAATCTTGTGTTTCTTTGTCAACTACTAAAGCTGAATATATCTCAGCTGGAAGTTGCTGAGCACAAAGCCTATGGTTGAAACAGCAAATGCAAGATTTTGGAGTTGAACTGAAAGAAATACCTTTACTATGTGACAACACAAGTGCTATTAATATCTCAAAGAATCCAATAATGCACTCAAGAACCAAGCACATTGAGATAAGGCATCATTTCCTCAGAGATCATGTTCAAAAAGGTAATATCAAAATTGATTTCATTGATACTCATAACCAATTAGCTGATATATTCACTAAACCATTGGCTAGAGATAGATTCTATGTACTTAGAAACATGCTAGGAATCTTGGATGAGTCTAATCTATGATTGCTTGATTGATATATGCCTTTCTATGTGAAATGATCTGCATTTGAATCCATAAATCACCAAAAGCCTAAAATTTCCAAGTTATACTGCATAATTCATATTTACTGATAATTCTCCTGTGATAATTGATTAAGCTTCGAAATAATCAATTAAAATCATTTAAATTGGGATTCAGAATGAAAATTATACTTATGTAATCGATTACAAGAATTGGTAATCAATTATTCTTCCAAAAATCACAATTTCAAAAATTAAAATTTCTTTTGTGATAATCGATTACTGTTCGAATTAATCGATTACTTTGATCAAAAATCCTTTCTCAAAGCAAAATTCACCGGATTAATCGATTACAGTGAATAGTAATCGATTATAATCCTGAAAATCTTTTTTTCATAAATTTCAAAACTTTCTGTGATAATTGATTACGAGTCGAATTAATCGATTACCAAAGCTACTATGTGTTTTTTTTTTAAAAAAAAATTCAAGTTTTTCTGGGATAATCGATTACTATTTATCTTCTTCATGAGCATTGTACAAAAATAATCGATTACGGGTTTTATTAATCGATTACCATCACTGCACAACATGACTTTTCTCATGGAATAATCGATTACACAAGTAGATAATTGATTATTCATGGAGTTACTGCAAAATCTGACAGATTTTCTTGGAAATTGTAACTGCCCAACTCCCACCTAATTCAAATTTAAATTCTCTGCAGTGACATAATTCGTACTAAATGCTCTATAATTCAAATTTCAAACCTTTTGGAGCATAAGGAACTCTATAAATACAACCTTTGTGCAGAAGAAAAATCACACCTATACTCACTCCTTCTCTCTGTATTCTTTTTCTGTGATTTGTGTCTAGATACCCTGCACCATGTCTACTTCTAAGAGAGCAAAAACATCTAAGAGAAAGGCTACTGGTGAAACCTCTAACCCAGTGGTTAGTAGGTTAGACCATTGGTTCTCTACAGAAAGAGATAAAATGACTTATCTCCAATTTAATGCCACAAAGCTTATAGGTCCCCCTAAACACTTAGATTTAGAATGGTTCATTGGGGAGGGATTTCAGTTTCCTGAATTCCTTGAAACTCAAGGATTAAGGAAGTTAGTGGAAATGAAGGGTACTTTTTACCCCGAATTGGTGAAAGTGTTCTACACTTGTGCCAAAGGATCAATGGATGGGACCTTGAGGTCTCAAGTATGTGGCATGGGAATAGAGATTACTCCAGAGGTGTGGGAGGCTGTTGCTGGTATATCTTTTAAGGGTGAGAGGAAATTTGAGGAAGAAATGGAGGGGTACAATATAATAGATACATATCGTGGAATGCTGATTGATCCCCATATGCAACTCAAGCATAGGCTGGGTACTGGGCCCATGACTCATGAGGACAGGTTGCTTCATTACATTATCACATATGTTCTGACTCCTAGAGCCACAAACCATGCCCAAGCAACTGATGATGACCTGCAAATTGTGTATGGTCTCAAGAATTCAATTTAGATGAATTGGATTCTCATCATTGAGGAGATAATGCTCAAATCTAAGAGGCTTATGAACTATCCCTTTCCTTATGTTGTCCTTGTGTCCAGATTCATAGACTATTTCAACGTTGATGTGTCTAATGAAGTGGTGGACAACACCAACTCGAGCAATAGTCTGATCAAGGAGAAGCATCTCACAAAATTGGGGATGGTGAAGACTCCTCAAGGTTGGCAGATGGTTGGCTAACAACCTGATCCTGCTGGAGGTGTTGAGGCTGAAGATGATGATGAAGGAGAGGCTCAAGAAAGAGGTCCTGCACAACCTGTCTATAGTGCCTTTGAGTCCTTGATGATTCAAAAGATGGATGGCCTTCTCTCTCTTCATCATGAACATAGGGCTGAAACTAATTCAGTTTTAGAAGAAATCAAAACTAGGCTAGATAGTATGGAAACAAAACTGATGTTTGAAGGGTCTGAATCCTTTTAGCTTTCTAAGCCTTGTAATGTTTTTTATGTTTTATGTTTTTATTTTTAATTATTGTAATGGCTCCCTTTAATGATTAATGCAAAAGCTTTCTGTTTCTCCTTTGTGTTATCCGTTGTGCCATTTATATTTTTGACTTTGATAAGCCAAATAGGGGGAGAAATTGATTGAATTTGTCATGCTCTGCATTAAGCTCTGTTCATCCTTGTTTTTCTGCAAAATTTTTGCATAAATTGAACATTCACTTAATTGATAAATTAAGGGGGAGCTAAGTAATGAAATGAGCAATTTAAAGTCATATATAACTTAATGAATGATGATTAAAAGGAATCAGATGCTTTAACACTTGTTCTTTGCAAAGAAAGTGTAAATTTTCAGGTCTGAAAAATTTCAAAGTCTTCCATGATCAATTTCCTTTAAAAGCTTCAAGTTCAACAAATGATCAATCAAGAATTTGGCATGTTTAAAGCCAAAAAGGGGGAGATTGTTGGATACAGGGGGAGCTTTATGAAGTTTGGAAGTCTTTGATTCAAGATTGGTTTTGAGCTTTTAACATGCTTAAAAGACTTGAAGACTTGGAATTGAAATATTATGTAAAAGGAAAGCTATCTGATTGATCCCTGCATTCATTCATTCATTCATTGATTTAACTAAGTATTTTTTCATTAAAATCGAACAAAGCTTTTAACATTTAACTAAGATTTTAATTGAATTGAAAGGTTTTAGGAAAAATAAGTTTTTCACTGATTTAATCGATTACATAAAAGGGTTAATCGATTATTTTGTTCTTTGTCAAAATCTGGAAAACCTTCATAAACATTTTAATCGATTACCTATCGGTTTAATCAATTATTTTGCCTTTGCATAGGACTGAACTGCTTTGTTATGAATTTTGATCGATTACTGAACTTCCATAATCGATTATTTAGTTAAAATCAGTTTTAAGCCTCCCTGGAATAATCGATTACCAGAAACTGTAATTGATTATATAGTTCAAACTGAAAATCATGTGTTTCTGACTTAATCGATTACCATATCCAGTAATCGATTACACGGTTCACTTTGAGAATAAATATCTCTGTGTTAATCGATTACAACTCGTTTTAATCGATTATTTTGCTTATGGTGAAAACCCAGAATGCTTCTTGAACACTTTAATCGATTATATTTTAATTTAATCGATTACACACTCGTAGTAATCGATTATTTGGAGCGGGTAATCGATTACAGTTAGTTACAACTTTTGTTATAAATAGAAGTGGAAGCTTGGCTTGTTTTGTAACCTGTACAATTCGTATTTCTGAGTATACACAAGCTTTCTAAACACTTCCAAAGTGAATTTCTGGGTTCTACGAATTCTTGCTTCATCTAAAACATTCATGGGTATTTGAATGATTCTTTAAGCAAGAAATTTCTTTCAAAGGTTAAGGAAGAAGAATGCTCTAAGTCTGTTTTTGTCTTTCAACCTGATTTGTTCATTCATTTGCATGTTATTCACTGGATCATTAGGTTGTTTCTTTTCTTAACTTCTTGGCTGTAATTCTGTTTACTAATTCTATTGATATTGGCTATTATAATTGGGTTCTTCTAGCTTTGGACTAGAGAAGGGTTTTCTAGCTTAAAGATTAGAGTAGTGTTCTCTGAATCTTTCTCCTTAGAAGTCTAATAAGGTTTTATATTTCTATTTCTTATCTAGGGTTGATAAAGGGAGGTTCTTGTAAAGCTTGTAAGGACAATTTATAATAGTGGAACTCTAATTCAGTGTGAATTAAAGAAATTGGATGTAGCTTCATGTTTTGAAGTGAACCAGTATAAATTGCTTGTGTTCTTATTTCTATATCTCTATTCTCATCTTATTCATTGATCTTTAATTCTTTGAGTCATATTCATTGTTCAACAAGTTCTGTTTTGATCTATTGAATTCTTGGGCTGAGACATTTGATTGAGTAAAAAGATTTCTTGGTTTTGAAAGTGATAGAGATCCTGAAACTCTGATTTGAAATTGATTTTAAAAATACCAAGGTTCAACCAATTCACCCCCCTCTTGGTTGTTGTGAAGTATTCCTATTTTTTCAATTGGCATCAAGAGTTGGTTCTTGAGAGTTATTCAAGATCACTAGTTTTTCTTCAAAAGAAAAATGAATACCTCACAAATAACCTTCAAGGAAGGTATTTCTTTAAACAGACCTCCTATGTTTGAAGGGGTGAAACGCCTCAAATGTCCACTCTATGATGTATTGATTTTTAATGAAAATACTTTTTCTTTTGTAAATAAAATAACAAACTAAGGTTTACTAATGACCGATTTAAAAAAAAATTCGTCACTAATTAATATTTAAAGGTTCAGTATAACATAAAATACAATACAGTCCAACATTTGTTCTATTACACATTACAAACAACTCAAATATTTCATCATAACAAAACATATTCAATCAAACATCTTCAATACAGTCCTTCATCAAAACAGCCTGCCAATCCCTCTTCACTGTTCATCTACTCACCCAAACCAAATTGGGATCATAGTAGGTGTCAACCATAGACACAAAATACAGGGTAAGTTTATGATAAACATAATTTAAGCAAATAAAACATATGACAACATCCTTAAAAATGCATGATTCTTTTAGACTCTTATTAATTGGTACCAATAGTCAAGATAGCCCCATCCCTGTGGCACAGAACTGAAACGATCAGTCAGGGTCTCACAGTGTTGCAACAGGATTCTCACCCACACTTAATGTGATCATCATGGGTGGTGTGATTTCCCCACTGCCAAGTCACCCCCCAGCTCAGACCTCTCTTGTCTGAACGCTCGAACTCAGTTCCTGTAGCTATCTGACACACCTCCTCTTTGAAGCAACTCTTATACCTCCTCTCTGAGGTAACTCTTATATACACCTCCTCTTTGAGGAACTCTTACACACATGAAACATATAAAACTGATTCACTTATTTCATAACTCTTTTCATCAACTCATATTTATTTTACTCAAAAATTCAATATAAAGTATAGAACTCGACTTTATATTCATGTACAGAATCTCAGCATATTATTCATGTACAAAGATTTATAGAAACACTCAACAACACATGGAATTTAGAGAAATTCATAGAAACTTTTAGCTACATATGAACTTCATAGAAATTCATGGAAACACTTAACAACACATGAACATTCAAACACTTATTCAAACAAAAGCAACACTTAAACTATCTTTATCATAAAGCTTCCCTATACATACCTTGTATTCTCCTAGGAAGCTTGTTTTTCTCTTTCTACTTGGCTATCTTCCACGTGATTTTCCCTAAGAGGTGGGGTCTCTTCTACTTTGTTTTAGGCTTTGAAAAAGAGAGAATGAAAGTGAAACGAGAGCTATATGAAGAAGGTAGTTCACGTGAGGTTCTTTGTGTATGGTAGCTTGAAAATGACTTCCATTTTGGACCCCCCTTGCCTTTATATAGTGGTTGGAAATTAATAAAATATTCAAGGACATTTTTGCCCTTCCTAACTAATTATCCTTATTTAGTTCCATCCTAACTTAGTTTCCCTTCATTCCATTAGATTCTAACTAAATTTATCCTTATTCTTTTAGATTCCAACCAAGTTCATTATGATTCCATTACTTTATAAAAAATCTTCTAGGTTCATTATAAGCCATACAAGTGTCCTACCGCTTGTTTTGATCTTAAGGCTTGCCTTTCCAAGTGTCTAAGTTCATGAATCTTCCTCCTTATCCTTGCTTTTCACGTGGACTTATGCTAGGCCAAGGAAAATTTTTATTTTGCTTTCATTTATACATATATCATGTCATTTTGTAAATGAAGAAAATTAATCTAATTTTTATTTTTACCTTATACATGGCATTTTCTAAAACAAAGAAGGTCACTGAAAAGCCGTCATTAGGTCTTATTTGTAACTGTAGTGTGCAGTTTGCGCCATTAAATGCGCCATCGTCTTACTTCACGCTTAAATCATGACGTTTGAATGAATATGCCCTTTTTGCCCCCACTCATTAAATGGATTTGACACTTCTGCCCTTACATGATGTTTCGCATTTGCCAACTGTACACCCATGTCTTTTCGTGACGATTATACTTTTCTATTTACTTTTCAAACTTCCTTTCCTCTATACATCTTCCATTGTTATTATTTTCTGCTCATTTGTGCCTTTTCTTCTTACGAGTGCTCTGCATTTGTGCTTTCTTCTGTGTTCTTGTTCATCACCCTTCTTCTTCAAATCTCTTCAAGATTTTCCTTTTCCCAAGTATCTTCGCTACCATATACTCTTTTTCTATTTATAATTTCCTTATTCTTTCGTTTTGGCATCTTCCTCTCTTGCATTTCCGTTTGCGGTCTATTTCTCATTTTGTATTTGTTTCTGGTTCATCGTCTTTATTCGTTCTTGAACTTGAACTATTCTTGAACTTCTGATTATCTTCATTACTCTTTTCTATATAACTTCCCACATAAACCTCCTTATAACCCCAACCCTTTGATCATGAAACTTTCCCCAGAGGAAGAGGCGGAATTACGCTGAACGATTCCTCCTTTAACTAGGTATTGGCTCTTTGGAGTCTCCCTTACTAAAGAAGAAAAAGAGAAAATTGAAAGGGAGAAATCCCAACCTCGTTAGCACACTGGTGGGACATTGAACCCTAAAAAGTTAAAGCCCAGAACTTCTACGAACCAACCCCCTTTACATGGTAGGCCGTCAAATATTAATATATCAAAACCCAAGATTTCTACACGCAAATCCCCTTTTCATGAAAATGAGGATAGATTAAGTGTTAAGCCTTCCACTACATGTTGTATGCCTCGGTCTTTACATCCCGAGTTGCAGTCCCCGCAATCACCTTCAGAACAAACAGATTTTACCGTAGAGCCTTCTTTTGAAACCTGGTTCGATCCATGTATGGATTACGTAATCGAATGTTCTCATTATGTAAATTCTGGCTTGGATTCCATGGCGGATTCAATTCTTGGAAACTGTCGCCACAACCCGGTTCTTGTGCTGAAAACGAAACCTTCTCGGCCAGTGCCAACTAGGGTACCGAATGATACTTTTACCCTTGGCCTATGCACCAAGAAGCCCGAAGACATAATTATCATCCCGGATGGCCTTCTCCACCTCGCATAACCGACATCTCTCCAGGTATACCGCTACTTTACTAACTATGATTTTCTTTTACGTAGGTAATTATGGACCCGTCATCTTCAGAGTTAGTTGTTGAATCTCAATCTGCTGGATCACATTCTAACTTCCCCTCTTCAACTTTAACTGATAAGTTTCTGTGGGTCACCCGTGAAGTTTTAGACACCTTTTCTGATTTAGATCAAGGAAGCATCGCTGCACTCCCAGTTGGCAATCAAGAAGGGTTTTGTGTCCAAGTCCCTGGCCCGGACGAGCCCGTCTGTTCTTTCCGGGAAGGGAATGAACGTAATTTCTTTTTTTTTTTTATAGGGACGTGATTGCCTGTATGGATGTTCGCTTCCCTTTCTCGGATTTCCAAATCCAAGTCTTAAACCATTTAAACATAGCTCCCTCACAACTTCGTCCCAACAGCTGGGGATTTATCCAAGCTTTTGAGCTGTTTTGTCATGGTCTAGGAGTCCCTTGTACACTCCGTCTCTTTTTTTGTTAGTTTACTGTACATACCGCTAGAACAGGTAGGGAACCTTCTAACAAAAAGGGGTGGACTTCCATCCAAGGTCATTCCGATTGTAGACTATTTTCAGTCTATTTAGAGTCGTTTAAATATGTCAAAAATAAATTCTTCAAGGTTGTCGCCTAGCCCGGCAAGCAACCATTCTTTCTTTCTTCTCCTGAATCCTTGGATGTGGAGTGGAAATTTCCCCTCTATTGGACTCGCACCCATCATGATTTCCACCGGCCTCTTACCGTTTCGACGAAACAGACTTATCATACTCTGAAGCTTCATTAATATCCCAGATCGAGGCATATAGGGGAGCTCACGTGTTGATAAATACTACATATTTTCTTCGTGATTATCTATCCGGGTCCTCTACTGCATTAAGTACCAACAAAACTGATGCTAATTTGTGATATGTGACTTACTCTGCTCTAACGGTTTTATTTTCATTTGCAGTTGACAGTATGGAACCACCAACTGCTTCCTTGGCTCCATCCGCGAAGACCCCGGCCTCGGGATCTCCTGCTACCGCGATGACTGTCCCTCCCGTGGTAGTGTGTCCAAACTAGCCCGCTACCAAAACAAAGCCCCCAACCACTAAGCCAATCACCAAGTGTCCCAATCCTCCGAAGCGGTCACAGCCCCCTTTTTATGTTACTTTCCTAGAGGGAGGAAAGGGGAAGAAGCGAAAAATCGTGGAAACAGCTCGGTTGGATGTGGTTACAACTGAACGAGGTAACCCAGCCCCTTGTGCGGGACCGGGAACTGCGTCTTCCATTCTTCCACCTCCTCCTACCACCATTTCCAGATCATCTCCGGGCTGCCTTTGGGAGAAAGGGGTTAATGAGGACATGGTTCGTGTGGTGAAGGCTCCTAGACACTTTTCAGATTCAAGTCCTCTTTCCTAGGATGACTTTAAAGAGCTCACTGTCATCCAAGAAAATATCTTCAAGGGTGGTGCCTTAATACAATGTTTAACGAATTTGAAAGGTAGGCACGACAAACTATTGGATGAGCTCAATGCCTCCCAGGAAGAGACCCAAAAAACACATCAGGAGCTCCTTGCTGCACAGGATACCACAGCCCCCCTTCGCCAAGAGCTCCAGTCTGCCTAGGATGCCAATGTTTCTCTTCGTCAAGAGCTCCAAGCTACCCTGGATACCGTTGAGGGTGCCCAGACAACTTTGGAAACATCCCGAAAAAAGAATGTACTCCTGACCGGGCAACTCCATGAGTTGAAGACTGCTTTGGATGGGAGTGATCTGAAGTTAAAAGAGGCTGAATCCCGGGCACTAAAGGCCGCGATGGATGCTGCCCAGATGAAGGAGGCAATGGTTATCATCGCAGAGGAGTCCTTCACCAATGCACTGGAGCAACTACGCTATTTGAACCCGGGGCTTGAACTGAACACTGCTGGTATGCATTTTAGAGCATATATGGATGATGATAAGCTAATCCCTCCTTCTTCTCCTTGTGAAGATTCAATGATCCGAATGGATGAGGATCTATGTCATGAAGAAGAAGTGACTTCTGCACAAGAGGGTGGTAATCTAGTTCAAACCCCGACAACATAAGTGTGCGAAAGGCCGGGATGCCGGTTGAAGATTGTAATTTTCATTTTAAGCTGTAATTTGGCTTCCTCGTTTGCTATTTTAGAATATTGCTGGGTTACACCTTTGTTTGAATTTAACTTGGTTTATTTATGATTTTCATATATGTGTGTCCGACTCGAATCCGGATTATTAATGTTTTGGCCAACACTATCTTTTGCATGCGAAATAACTATTCATTTGGTTCCAACGGCCAAGTATTTTATAATACATATTATTCTTCTTTGTAGCATGATCCTGGTTATCTTAGCCGGGCTTAATCCTGACAATGGTTAACATGCTACATGTGAACATTAATTTCCATTATTAACTGTTTGACATTCCAACCTAATCAGGGTTAGAATAGTATGTTGCTCATTGCCAAGATAGTAATGATTACGGTACCCGTATAATGCGTGATTTTAGCCGGTGATTAGTAATTGAATTGTAAAACAACTCATGCTTTCAATGAAAGAGAATAATATGAATTCCGAGTTGGAGGCTTATTGTGCCACGGTTCATACTCTCGATAAAAGAAAGAACACGAACTATAGATGATATTGTTAATTCCGTCAAAGGAAAACAAAAATTTTATAAAACGATTAGTCAATCGAATTACATGATAATTCATGATCTCGATGAAAGAGAACTATATGAATCCCGGGTTGACAACTTGTTGTTCCCCGGCTCATACTCCTAATAAAAGAGACACAAATTACTTTATGTTGTTTATTCCAACATGTAAAACAAATTCTCCTTCTGCCATACGGCTTATTGTTCCTTCCGTTCAACCTGGAACTAACTGCAATATATCTTCAATTTGTCCGCGTTCCAAGTGCGTTTTATCGTTTTTTTTTTTTTATCAAGAGTCTCCAAAATATATGCCCCATGTCCGAGGTTCTGTGTAACCCGATATGGCCCTTCCCAGTTGGCTGCTAGCTTTCCATCCCGGGCGTTTTTATTCCTAATATCGGCTTTGAGGAGGACTAGGTCGCCTTTTTTATACGGCTTTACCTTTTTGTTGAACTTTTTGGCTGTCACCTGTTTCATAGTCAGATCCCGGTGGTGTATCATGGCCCGGACCTCTATCAGTTCTAAATCGGTGGCCAATGTTTTGTTACTATTGTCCTCTCCTTCACAGAGTGCATGCTTTCTTCTCCAAGAAGGTTGTCCAACTTCCACGGGTATCATTGCTTCGCAGCCGTATATCATCCTGAACGGGGTCTCTTGAGTATATGTTTGGGTTGAAGTTTAGTGTCCCCACAAGACATAATACAACTGTTCCACCCAATTTGAGCCGGCCTCGTGCATTCATTTCTTCAGTCCGTCCAGAATGATTTTATTAGCAGCTTCAGCTTGTCCGTTGGATTGTGGGTGTTCAACAGACGAGAAGTGATGTCTGATGTGGTACCCAGCCATCAGTTCCTGAAACCGTTTATCGATAAATTAAGTCCTATTATCTGTAATGACTTCAACTGGGATCCCAAACCTTAATATTATGCTTCTTTTAAAGAATTTTTGAACTCGGGTCGAGGTGATGGTGGCTAAAGGCTCAGCCTCGATCCATTTCCTAAAGTAATCAATGGCTACGATTAGCCATTTCATCTGTCCCTTTGTCGCCTTAAATGCTCCTAGAAGATCCATTCCTCACTTGTAAAAAGGCCAAGGTGCAATGATCGACGTCAGCTCGGCGGGAGGGGACCATACGATCTTGGCATGTTTTTTACAATTCTCGCATCTTTTTACATGATCTGAGGCGTCTGCCTTCATTGTTGGCCAGTAGTACCCAGCCGAGAGGGCTTTCATTGTTGGGCTTTTTCTCCTATGTGCTGGCCGTTGATGCCTTCGTCTATCTCAGCCATGACATATTTAGTTTGGTCCGGGCCCAAGCATAGCAACATTGGGGTGTGCGGGCCTTTGCTATATAGCTCGTCATCTTGTATGGTATACATGGTCGCATCTCGGATTAATCTCTTGGCTTCTATTCTATCGTCTGGTATTGTTCCTTGTTCCAAATAGCTGATTATGGGCCTCCTCCAGTCCTTGGCTACTGAGATCACCATTACACAAGTGGGTTGGGAAATCTCCTGCTGAATGACCGTTCTGTGGTTGCCTGTGCCCTTTGTGCTTGCCGGTTTGGACGATATGTTGGCTCGGGCGTTTTCTTCTTTAGGAGTATGGACAACAATGACTTCGTTGAACTCGACAATTATTTCCTTGACTTTGCTCAGATATTTGATCAGTAATGGTCCTTATATCTCCCTTCAATCTGTGTTGTGACGAGCTGGGAGTCGGTAAATATGTTTACCTTTTGCGCTCCTTGTTCCTTGGTCTGTATCAACCCGACTATCAACGCTTCGTATTTAGCTTAGTTGTTTGATGTCGGGAAGTTGAGCTGCAAGGATTGTTCGATGGACGCTCCTTCTGGACTTTCGATTATGATCCCGGCTCCACTTCTTTTTGTGTTGGACGAGCCATCAACATATAATTTCCAGACTACCGCGCCGCCAATCGTTGGGGTTAGTTCCACCAAAAAGTCAGCCAAGGCTTGAGATTTGATGGCATTCCGGCTTTGTATTTGATATCGAACTCAGATAACTGAATGGCCCAACTCATCATTCTGCCAGCTAAATCTGACTCATGTAAGATTTGCCGGATTGGTTGATTGGTTCGGACCATTATGGTGTGGCCTTGGAAGTATGGGCGGAGTCTTTTGGCAGTTATGAGAAGTGCAAATGCTACTTTCTCCAGCTTCTAATATTGCAGTTCCGAATTTCTGAGAGCTCGGCTTACAAAGTACACTGGCAATTGAGATTTATTATTTCTTTGACTAATACGGTGCTGACCACTTCTTCACCTACTGACAAATATAGGATCAGTGTTTCACCGGGCTCCGGCTTCGACAACACTGGAGGGGAAGCTAGACACTTCTTAATTTCTTGGAAGGCCACCTCGCATTCCGGGTTCCATCCAACGCTGACTTCCTTTTTCAAAAGTTTGAAGAAAGGAAGTGCTTTTTCCGTTGATTTTGGGAGAAAACGCATCAGCGCAACTATCCTTCCTGTCAGTTGTTGAACTTCCTTTTTATTGGCCGGGAACTGCATTTTCAACACGACTTTACACTTGTCAGGGTTGGCTTCTATTCCTCTATGGGTCAACATGAACCCTAGGATTTTTCTGGCCATTACCCCGAACGTGCATTTGAGTGGGTTTAAACGGATGTTGTACTCCCTTAGTCTACGGAATGTCTCTTCTAGGTCATGAATATGATTTCCGGTAGCGTTTGTTTTCGCTATCATGTCATCTATGTATACTTCTATGTTGCGGCCGAGTTGTTGGGCAAAGACTTTATTCATCATCCGTTGGTATGTGGCTTCAACATTCTTCAGACCGAAAGGCATTACATTATAGCAATAGTTTGCTTCGCCTCCTCTAAATGCTATTTTCTCTTGATCGCCCGGGTACATAGCAATTTGATTGTACCTGGAATAGGCATCCATAAATGATAGTATTTTGAAGCCGAACGAATTATCTACTAGCTGATCGATACTCAACATTGGATATGAATCTTTAGGACATACCTTATTCAGGTCGGTATAGCCAACACATACTCGCCATTTGCAGTTGGGTTTCTTAACCATCACCACATTAGACAGCCATGAGGTGTACTAGATTTCTCGTATAAAGTCGGCCTCAAACAATTCTTTGATATGCTTCTCTAATGCTTGCTTTCGTTCTGGGCCAAGGTTTCTCTTTTTCTGGGCCACTGGTTTTGAACCAGGATACATTGACAACTTGTGACATCAGAAGGTTGACTTTATTCCTGGAATTTTAGAGGCTTTCCATGCGACCACATCTTGATTATTTCTTAGACACTTTGTTAACTCGGCCTTGTTGGTTGAATCAGCTATTTTACCTATCTTGGTAACTTGCGACGGCTGGGTTCCTATTTGAATATCCTCGAGCTCGTCTGTCGGCTCTGGCCTCCATTCTTCAATATCCTCTCTCATATCGAGTTCCACCAGATTTATTGATTTCTCTGACCGACATTCATCAATTTTTTGTTCAACTCCTTGACGTATCCGGGGTGGTGAAGATGGACTGCCTTCGTTTTCCTTCACAACATTGTAGTAACATTGACGGGATTCTTTTTGGTCTCCGCAAATGGTTATTACTTTGCCATTAGTTCCTAACATTTTCAGCTTCTGGTGCTTAGAGGACAGTAGCATATCCCATTTATGGATGGTTGGTCTCCCAAGGATGATGTTGTATGGGGAGGAGAAGTCGTCTACAACGAACGTGACTCTTTCTGACTTGAAGGCCTCTTTTGTTCCTAACGTTAGTCGGAGATTGATGGAGCCTTTGAGACCAGTATTCTCGCCGTTGAAACCGATTAGCATAGTTTTACATGGTTTCAAATCTTCCTCATCCAAGTTCCATCTTCTTGAAAGCACTCCAAGAGATAATATCTGCCGAGTTGCCGTCGTCTACGAATATTCTCTTAACTCGGCAATTGACTAGTGTCCCTGTTATTACCAGGCCATCTTCATGACCGGGAACCACGTCTTTCATATCGTCCTCCGTGAAATAAAGTAAGGGGAGCTCGATTTTGCTGCTACCTCCTTTAAATTTGGGTTGCTCCCTCACAGAAAGGACCTCCTTAAGATATTTCCTTCGTTGACTAGCCGTATCTCCTCCTCCTCCCATGGCTCTGGAGATCACATTGCTCTGAAATTCTGGTTCCCGGAACTTGTCATCATCACGTTTTCTTTCATCATCCCGGCTCTTTTGTGGTTGGGCCTCATTCGGACCAGTTTTCCGCTTGCTTCGTTGGCCTTGTGTTTTGATTACGTATTGCCTCAGTTTGACCTCTTGGATAAATTTTTCTATGGCATCCCGTAAGTCCCAACATTGATCAGTGGTGTGGCTCGGCCTGTTATGAAATTCGCAAAAGCTAATCGAGTCTGGCCTTCTTAAGCACTGGTCGGGGTCGGTCCACCTTTTTCATATCTGTTAGGGCGACTTCTCTCCAAACTTGTGCCTGAGATGTATTTAGCGGGGTATATTTATCATATTTTGTTTCATATTTTCACGACTTAAAATCGGAATCAGGATTCCTGCCGGGATGGGGATTACCGTGATGATGGCAGTTCCTTGGTGGAGAATTCTTCCTTCTGGGAGTTGTATTGGCAATCTCCATCTGCTCCAATTCTAAGTATTTCTTGGATTGTGCTCTGAACTCCAATAAAGACTTCACCAGATCTTTGTATATCGATTTCGCTAACCGGGATGATCCGCTGAGCCCGGCTGATAGGAGATGCACGTGCACTTTGTCCTCCAAACCTTGTACTTGCAGGGCGACTTCTTTAAAACGATCCAAGTAGCTCTGTAACGTCTCTCCAGGCTGTTGATGTATCTTCCCCAACGTGAACTCAGACTTGGGTTGTTTTTTGCTAGTGGCGAAATTTAGCAAGAATTTCGTGAGATTATCGGCTCATCGATGCCTTTGATGCACATTTGCATGTCAAACTCGTCAATGTGCACTTGTGGGTCCTGACTTCCATCATATTTTGACAGAAAGGATCCGTCAAAATCTTTTATGAACTGAGCTTGACGATTTCATCGACAAATGGACTATTATTGTGATGTCCTCGTCTGTATTTCCTTCGTTATACATCGCCTATTCAGGGCTGATGTACAACTTCGACCATCGAGCTCTGAGCCTCCACTCGTGTCTGCAATGATTTTTCCGGGCTTACCCTCACGTTGGTGACTTGGCATGGGGCCTTAGTATGTGTGTCACAACGCCCCGGATTATTATTTCGCTCCTGGTGATGGCATGATCCTCCAGGTGCAAAATGGCTGTTTGGCCCCGGCGTGCTTACTTCGGCATCGAATGTCGGGATTTGACATGGGTTGGTGGCGTGCCTCGGCCCCGGTTGGACAAGTGGGGCTGTTCGTGGTTTCCTCCTTGAACCGGACTCTCCATATTACCGTTGCGTCGCTCCATGTATTGTATACGCTGCTCTCCGTTGTGTCTCCATTTTGATCTGTGTTCATCTAACTGCATCAATATATTATTAATATCCTCCTATCATTGGAGGGCGTGTCACTTTTCGAGGCATTCGATCCGAGATAAGATGGATTGAAGCGCATTATGAACGAAGCACTGAATTGGTTCTTGCTCCATCCCAGCATGTGGAGGATCATTCGGCATGACATCTCCTGGCTGGGCAGGAGACGAAGCGGTGTGTAAAACTGCATCCTCTACCTGCACAGCTTTAGGTAGAACCACGTTGGTGGGTGGTTCCTGTCGTCCTTCATTCTGATGGCTTCTTGTGTTTACCATCGTGATTGGTGGGGAGTGAATTTTAACATCCCCACAGATGGCGCCAATGTTTTGTTTGTGATGAATAGAAATATCCAGCATAGATAGCTGGGTAATTGATATATGATCGGACTCTCTCTCTAAAAGTATTTATGGAAGCAAAATGCCACAGATGAGTAGATCACAATGCTAGAGCAATAACACCACAATTGACGTGGGGTGTGTGCACTGTGTGAAAGGAACAGAGAGAGTAAGAGCTGTGTATACCTTTTCCTCTGAATCCACCCGTTACTTATACTGTATTTACCTCGTGGTTAGTTGTAGATTTCCTGATATGCTCAGCCAAGATCTTCAACCGTTTGGCAGTACAATCTTTGAAGTGGTCAAGATCGATAATCTAACTTTCAGTTGGGATCAGCAATCCACTACTCCTTAATGGTCCTTATTGCTAAGCCCATTTATGGAATCCATAACAGGTGCCTTATTTGTTTCATATGATTCCATAAAAATTAAAAATGGAACCTTATGAAAATTTTATACACCTATTTCTTTTAGAGTAAAATTTTCTACATGTAACTCTCTTGGTTGCCTCTTCCTAATCCCTTTATAGTCAAATTTTAAAATTAAATTAAAAATGGATTGTATTAAATTAAACAAGCATAACGTTATGGTCAAAATTTAGTATTCCATTACATTTGATAATAAATTTTAAACATTGTACATAACGGAAATGGTAGAGTGGAATTGAAGGGGGGGCAAAGTCAAAATGGATTTTAATGGTGATAGTATATTTAATTTCTAATAGAAATTCGGTTTTTCAATTATAGATAATATTTTATTTAAGTTATTTATTGTGATATAATAAAATTTAAAATTATAAAAGTCAAAAACAATATTTATTACATACATTTTTCAGATGTATGACATCTCATTCATAGGTTTTTAATTGACTTATTAAAAACCATTTAATATGTTGACTTTGAAAAAAAACAAATTTAATTATATCTCCTAATTAATAACTACTATTTTTTCTTTTCTTTTCTTTTTTTTTTTACATTTTGTAAAATTTCAATTGCTTATGTGTATGTGTATAAGTACTGGGTGAGTGGGATTGAGTGAAAAATATAGAAATATATCAATATCAATTGAAAAAATCAAAGATCACAAACATAATGTGTAGATCAATTCATGCAACCCTCGTGCTTGTTCTTACAATGTGTTTGATGAATAGGTCGAGTTATGCATATGATCCTTCTGAATTTTCTTTGAATAGGTCTCCGACTTTGACATATATTCATTTTGAACCTGACTCAGATGCAAACTTCAACTTACTATTTATTTCCTTTTACAATGGTATGACCCCTAACAACCAAAATGTTAATTTGTTCTACAACAACCAACAAGATGGGGTTTATTTGTCACCTGGAAAAGCTTTCAATAAATTGGACAATCTTCAACGTAAATCCGTCGTGATGTATTGGAATGAAATTGTGCTTCTTTCTTTGCATATGATCCTAGCGCAGAAGGAAACCATCAAAAAATCTATTGGTTAATTAAAGAAGACGACATTTATCATAGTTGGGATAACAGTTCCTGGGAGAAAAGGAAAACTTAGACATTTAATAAATGTTAAAACCTTCAGTGTCCCAAGTAAAATAATACTTTTTATTTTTTTATCGTCAATAAATGGCAGTTATTTCTATCTAGCTAGCTTTCTTCTTGATCGTGTGCAAAAGTTCAAATTATGAATCACCAATATTAAAAAAATATTTTGTTAGAGCATAGACTTGCTTAAAAGAAAAAACTAAGTGTTGAACATCAAATAGCAAGATTTGAATTGTCAATATGAAATGATATTTGGTGTTTTATCTTACATATAAGGTATCATCACTTTCAATTTGAACAATATCCCAACCTAATCGAATTTTTTTATAATTGTTAGATCAAAATTTTTACTTCAACATAGTTGTTGATTTGAATCTATCTTATCTAACATTAACAATCATTAAGTTAAAAATTTAACTTCATCATAGTTGTGATGACCCATTGTAACTACATGACGCCGATTGAACCAAAATTAAGGAAAAGATTCAATTTTAATTTGAAAATCTCATATTAAATCATTTAATGAAGTTACATGTAAATTTTTCGCGATTTTATTCTCAGATCACAATCTAAAATCATGTAAAGTTCTGATAATTAAACAAGGTACATGTTGAATAATACGTGCTAATTAAAGATTCTATACAACAACATTCTACATGTATCCACAAGAAAGGACAATAAATTCGCACAATATTATAGGTAAACATTATGACAAATGGGTACATTATCCCAAATTGACATAATATGAATCTCTCAATGCAGATAAACACAACTCCATAGAGATCTTCGACAACCTTGAGTGACCAGCCAAACATATCCCTTAACATGGTACATCAAAAGCATACAAATTAACAAATCCAGGAAAGTGACACATGCCATAAAAAAACCATTCGAGGATAGTTGGTACATATCTTGGATTGATTGTAGCTTTATCAGGATATACATATGTGGGTAGTCACCACCACAACAAGAAATTTGCAAGGGTCTTAGCCACTTGTAATCTTGCATCTATATATCCTCCAAGATACCTAAGGTACTTCCACTAGCCATCCCAAAGCTTGTCACACATTCCTCAACAAGTCATGCAATTTAAAATCCCATCAAAAATAGAAATCATGAACAATGTCCTTATTTAGATTCCCTTTTTTGTGGATTAGACATATTAATATGTCTGCCACCTCGACAGGCCGAGCCTTTCCACGAGGTACTAAGCTTAATCACCACCTTATTCTTAAGGTCATATATAATAAAATCCCTCAGAATTTTCTAACAAATATCTTACCGTAACTTTTATGTTACTAAAGTTGGATCGAGCACTTACCACTAGGCCAAAAGCTATAAGTCAGTCAGGGCATGACCTTTTCTACTTAAGAGTGTAACATCCCAAGCGCCACGAGTCGACTAAGACTTTACCCTCTCGGGCCTCTGCCATGGGACAATTGATGTCACAATCCGACAAACAATCTCCCCCTTAGCAATTGCCCCGTTGGTAATCGAACTCATGATCTTAGTTTTGAAACCAACTGAAATAACAACAATCATGCTAGAATGGGAGTTGAATAGTGTGTTGGTAAAAGGACATAATAAACTTGTACAAATTTTAGTGCAGATATAGATGTGAATGTAGAAGAAAGATTGGTTATCCACTAAAGAAAAAAATAAGATTTAATAAACACAACTTTGATCATCCAAACACTTAGTAACAGAGAATCCTTTTTTAAAGTAGTTTTTCAAATGAACACTTGAATCTAAGAAACCCAAGTATTTTTTAACACTAAGTCACTCATAGATTGCACAAATAGTAGTTTGAATAAATACAAGTATTCAAAACACCCAAAGAGTGGATAGACAATAAAGCTTAATTACAAAATGACTTTGCTTAGCAAAGAATAAATAGATGAAAGCTTTGTATTAGTTTTCCAATATTTTCAATAGAGTTTCGTTTCAGTTAACTTCTTGCTATTTTGTCAATGTCTTCTTTTTCTTTTTAAGTAGTGACTTCCTTTTATAAACTTCTATGATAGATTCATTGCATGATCAGTGTCAATTTCTTGAAAAGACCGTTGTCTCACAGTAAAGGAGAAGGCTACATGGCATGCTTTGATTTGTGAAGATTTGTATGATAATACAGATAGTCCCATGTGCTTCTTATCTTTTAGAAAAAGTGACCTTTAGAGAATATTCTTATCAGCACCTTCTATTACGTCCTTTCCTTAAATTCAAAATATTAGCATTTCAAAATAAAGAGACAAAATAAATTTATGGTTACCACAAACTTTTTCCAGTGCTAATCATATCACAAGATGTATGAGTTGCTTACTAGCTGGAGCATGGTATATACCACAACATAGTGTATAACAATAATTGTCAAAGAGAGTGGACGCCATTTCATTTTAGCTAGTTGGGCATTGGATAAATAGTTAATATAATAGTTCTTCTTGGATGACAAAACGTGTTGTTAAATCCTTTAATAATATCATTAATTTATACTTTTTGTTATTCATCAAAATCCAAGGTAGATCAGACGAATGGTCATCCAGACCTAACAATCTCCCCCTTTTTTATAATGATAAATAATATAAATTCTAATGTGTATCAGAGTTTTAAGAGGGTAAGATGAGACTGAATGTAATGCATTAAAACTCCCCCTGAGTTCAATCATGACATTTAATAGCAATTAACAAATAACTAAAGAGAGAACACATAAATATACTCCAAAACCACTTTTATTTAATAATATAGCCTTTCAAAATTCCTATTCCCCCCCCTTTGTCATAAGAAAAATTTGAATTTGAAGATAGCAATAATGAGGAACATCATTCTCAGCCTTGAGCAAATGGTGGTGGTAGAGGTTGAGAAGGTGGAGGGGAAGACAAAGGTGATGGTGGTCTTGGATCAATGATTGATGGTGGTGGAGGTTCAAGAGTTTGAGGGGCAGATGAATGTTGAGGAATGGGTATAGGTGTAGCAATGGCTCCAAGCATAGAAATATAAGCCTATTGAATATTTTGAAGGAGGACAACACCAAGGTTGGAAAACTGGGTGGTGATTGCATTATGCATAGAGAGACTGAATTGTTCATTCTCTTGACATTGTCGTTTGTCAAAGGTTTCTATAGCTTGCCTTATCATGTCTTTGACAAGTTCCATATTTTAGTTATTTTTGGGATTAGAATGTTAGCACTTATCTTTTGATTTTAATAAATTTATTATAAACTTCCCTTAATTCTAGTTATTTTATATATTGTACATTTAGAATTTCATCTGTTAATCATGGATTGCATCCTTTATCATTTCATCTGTTTATCTTGTATTCAATACCATGAGCGGCTAGTTTCTCCACAGGATTGGATGTAATCTTCATACCCTAATTATTTATTTTGATATGTTATATATATAAATCCTTTCTACTCATTATTGGTGATTTCATTCTGTTCTTAATGCTTTATTCCATTTTATCACTAGTTTCATGAAATTCGATTTTAAGTTTGGCTGGAAAGTATTGTTAGAATTTGAACTAAATGACTTCACTTTTTATGTGATGTTTCTAGGAATACAACATAACATTTTGATTGCGAATAGCACAAGTTTATGTTTGTAATATTGGAATATTCATTTCATATGAGAGGAATCGATATTCGATAAATATTCTCGGAATTCTCGAATGTGAGGAATCGATTCGAGGTGATCTAATGTGTGCATCAGAGATGTTGGAAAGTGATTCATATGTATTAGTTTTGTTTAGATACTGAATATATGAATAATGAAATCCAATCCTACACTTCTCTTGAATTAATTAAATCCATTTTATTTGTTTTCGTAATTTTACGTAATTATGACATTTACGCTATTTCCGTTATTTTCATTATTTATTGTTATTTTGTTAAACCCATGAGATTTTGATTAAATCTGTTGTACATAACTATTGAAATTTTTACTTTTATCTAGAGAAACTAAGTAACTCAAGTCCCTGTGGAGACAATCTCATTTATAAATTTGTAACCTACGACAACATTAGTACGCTTGTCAAAAGTCTAATAGTGTTGTACTTGATCCCTGGTAAAAGTAACAAGTTGTGCATAGTTCAAAGAAGCAGGGTCTAAACTAGTGGAGTAGACAATGATGACATCAGGTTCTCTTTTGTCTCTAGAAGTAGCCTCATTTGAAGTTGTTGACTACTTAGACATAGGTTCTATAATGTTGTGTTCAACTTCATTAGCTATGGCTACATTGGATGCCTCAAGAGTTTTATCCATGACACCAGTGTTGGTAAGATCAATGATGACCCACGTACAATGTTGTCGTCCATAACTTTAGATGTGTCAGCTTGGATGAAGGAAACATCTTTTTTCATAGTAGCAACAACATCTTCTTCTTTAACCTTCCTCTTTTGCTGAGCTTCATAAAGCTAAGTCACATGAAGGCATCTCCTCATCGTAGTACAACTTGAAGTCTTTTTTTTAGCAGCATCCCAAACAGGTAAACAGGGACACATCTTGTCAACAACTATCTTGATATTAGTGGTCTTTGAGATGAGCAGACCAGAACGGTAGGCAACGACTTGATCTTTTACAAAAATTTGTGAAAGAAAGTTTCTAAGAGATTATGAAATATAGGAACACTTCACACTTAACCAAGAAGGGGGGTGAATTGGTTAGACTTGATAAATTAAAATTTTCTTAAACAAAATCAGAGTTTTCCCTTAGGATCTTTATCACTTTTGAAACCAAAAATCCTTATTCAATCAAATGTTCAGTCCAAGGTATCCAATAGTTGAAAATTGAATTAATACAGAGCAAGACAATCAAGTTGAGCAGAATATAATCAAGAGAGAAATCCAGATCAAAGCACACAAGATTTATACTAGTTCACTTCAAACATTATGAAGCTACATCCAGTTTTCTTCTACTCAACACTAGAATGGAGTTCCACTATTACAATTTTCTGTTCTTACAAGTGATTACAAAGTCTCTCTTTATCCACCTTAGATAAAGTTCAGAAATCTAAAACACTATTAAATTCTTAGAGACAACCCCACTGAGAACACTACTCAGCACAACCCCTAGAGAAACTCTATCTCTAGATTACAAGCAAGAAACCCAATTACAATAGACAATCAAATACAAGTTCACAAAAGAATTACAACCATAAAGTTTAAGGAAAGAAATCACCTGATGAAATGATCACTTTCCTAAATGAAAAGAATTACAACAGGTTGAATAATGAAAACAATCTCAGAACATCACTTTCCTTATCCTTTGAAAAGAATCTTCTTGCTTCAAGAATCACTTAACAACCCATAAGTGTTTTAGTGAGAGCAAGAACTCATAGAACCCAGAATTTCACTAAGAATGTGTTTAGAAAGCTTTATCTATGCTCAGAATACGAAATTGATCAAGTTACTAAACAAGCTGAGCAAGGGTTCTATTTATAACAAACTTTCTAACCGTCAGTAATCGATTACATACGCTCCTGTAATCGATTATTTTGCTTATGTAATCGATTATTTCAAGACTGTAATTGATTAAACTGTTCAACAAACTTCTGGATATGAGCAACGAACAGAATAATCGATTATTCCGTCTTGTAATCGATTAAGACAGGAAGCTTTATAACTTGAAATACACTATGTAATCGATTACGGATTCTGGTAATCGATTAAGACAGGAAGCTTTACAAACTTGAAATACACTATATAATCGATTATGAATTCTGGTAATCAATTAATGCAGCAAAACATGTTAAGCATAGACATATGATATAATCGATTACTGTCTTTAGTAATCGATTAAGACAGAGAGGTGATTTTTTCTGTTTAGCCTATGTAATCGATTACAGCTCATTGGTAATCGATTAAAATGTTTATCAAGGCAGTTTATATGTGAACCAAGGTAAAATAATCGATTAAATCGATACGTAATCGATTACATTGTTCTTGAAAAGTTTTCCAGTATGCACTAAGAACAAAATAATCGATTCTTATCTTGATGTAATCGATTAAACCAATAGAAAACTTATTTTTCCAAAAACCTTTGATTTGATTCAAAAACTTAAACAGTTTTATCAAAGCCTTGTGAATTCTATTTCTTAAACTTATTGACTTAATGAATGATGTGAATGCAATGCACTTGGATCACCAGAAATGTTTCTTCCTTTTACATTTAATCACAAGTTATTCTTCAATACTTCAAGGCATGTTGAAAGTTAAAACCAAGCTTGATTCTTTGTCCATTCTTCAAGTGATTCCTTTGAAACCAATAATAAGCATTCTTCTTGCATTAGATTTAGATTAGATGGATGCACAAGCAAGAGTTTTGTGAATGGCATCCATTAATGCACTTTCTTCTGGAATTCACTTTTCGGAGGTTCAACTTCTTGCGAGGGGTCCCTTCTATGCTTTTCAAATAGATCCCTAGGGATACTATTTTTTGTGCTCTTCTTGTCTTTTCACTTCTTAAGGTTACTCCAAGCTTCTATTGGAGAGACCTCTATTGAAGGACAAACTCATTGTCGAGTGCCAAGTGTAAGCTAGTGAGAAGGCATCTCGATAACATTGGGCTGCACTGGATAAGTCCATTGGGGTAGAGGAAGATGAACTATGGCATTTGTTGTTAGAGCCTCAAAGGCCTCAAATAGATTATGCTCATAGTCATACTTTGTCCATGTAGATCCTTGGACACTAATTGTTTCCCTTTCAACAAGTTCAACATAAATAAACTTAGAGTATGGGGTTTCAAGTGTAAGATTACCATTAACGAATGCTAGAGGAAACCTTTTAGCATCTATTAAGGATTCCCTAGGAGCAGTCCTTTTGAACCTTTCTAGATTAATGGGTGATGGAGGTGGACACGGTTGTGTAGAGGAAACATGTTTACAGAGAGGAGAGATAGGAGTGACGTCCGTGGACTCACTATTCGATGTTGATGAAGCTTGATCCTCCTTGTTCCCAGTGAAGGAAACTACTCATTCCTTATCACCAATCTTGGGATTGGCTTTGATCGACCATGTCTTATTTGTCTTGGTATTGTAGAGGGGATGACAAATACACGTAGTTCAGGGGCTGTTTGGACTTTCTTAGCCCTTTTTGGGGCAGAAGCAACCAGGGCAACTGCTTTCCTCTTTTGAAGGGCTACTTGTACAAGGTCTTCATCTTCTTCATTAATCTTACTTAGGTCTTTCAACCTTTGTGCGACTAAGGTTGTAGCCATTGGAAGCATAGGGGTGAACGCAATAGATAACTCATGTTTTTTCTTCATCATATGCTTTCTAGCAAGTAGTTTTTCCTCCTCTTCTCCATTTTGGGATTGCTTCCTTGTCTTCTTCCTCTTCTGTTACTCAACCATAATCTTGTGTATCTTTTTGGAGATAACAAAGTTGTTCAGACCTTGATCTTCACCAGCAATGGCTTTGGCTATCCTCTTCTGCTTCCTCTTATTGATGGCTTCCAAATCCACCTAAGGAACCTCCTTCTGACTTTGTTCTAAGCCAACCTTCATAAACTTTAGGTTAGCCTTTCTAAACTTTTGTTGTTTAGAAACAACTAAACCCTTCACTATTAGGGTGTGATACACCCTTTGATCCCATTGCATCTTGTTAAAAGTGTGATACACCCCTTGATCCCATAGCATCTTGTTGATGACAACAACATAATAGATGTCGTCTAGACCACCTAAGCTCTTCAGGTTCTTCAATATGTTGAGGTAGATGGTGTGTGGTAGGTCAAAAGGAAAATTCTTCATCAAGTGAAAAAGGAAAAACTTGTGGAGGTCTGACAGAGTTGTTTCGAAACCATTTTTGTAGAAAACACTCTTATTCAGAATGTTGGCCCAAATCTTTGCTTTCTCACACATAAGTTTGTACACAATAGTCTTCGAATCACAATCTTTTTTAGCATTTTCTTGATAGAGTGCCTTGTAACATGGGAGTCATAGTTCTTCTCCCATCCCTCTTAGTACATGCTGCCTTCAAGAAGGCATCCTGTTGCCTTGGCTATAGAGTCGTTGGACAACATGATCTTGACTCCCAAAACCTTGGATGCTATCATTTTCTTGTGGAAAAACTCAACATCCTCCATAAAGTCCTTATGAGTTTAGGGTATATGGTTTATGGCTTATTGAAAAAGTGTCTGGCACCATAAAATAGCAGAGTCTCGTTGAGCTTTAGACATACTTTTTTAGTTCCTAAATGTCAAAAAAGAGTTCTACATGAATAAATGGTTCATTTTTTGTGTGGATAGTAGTGATCTCCAATGTTGGAATAATTTCGACAACAGTGGAGTTGGAGGTGGCGATTGCAAAGAGTTTAAGAGTTAAGGTTTGACTTTCAGGGAGGAAGATGAAGTGTTTTAGAGTAGTGAGTAATACCAAGAGTTTAAACGTTTAAGGTTTTATAGTGGTATTTTTAAAAAGAAATCATTAAGCCCGCTTTCCAAAACTAACTCAACAAAAAGCATTACAATGTTTCGATATAAAAATGCTACATTTTATATAATAATAATAATAAATGCATGATATGTCATCCATATATTGAACGTTGGAAGTGTGTGTTAATGCCCATTGGACAATATATCCTTGGATGTAAGAGTAGACAACATATTGAGATTAAATCATTAATTAACAAAGGTTATTCCAAGTTGACTTCTTAACAAAATCAACCTTTCTTCAGTTAAGGGTTTTGTAAAGATTTCAACAAGCTGATCATTAGTAGATACAAACTATAAGTCCACTGTCCCATTCTGAACATGATCTCTTAGGAAAATGTTTAATTTCTATATGTTTAGCTCTAGAATGCAATGTTGACTTTTTTGAAAAACTAATAACAACTTTATGGTCTTTATAGATGAAATTTTACTCTGATAAATATTTTAGTATTAGGGCTGATGTTTATCCAGAGTAGTTGAGCACAACAACTTGCTACTAACATGTATTCAGCTTCAGCAGTGGATAATGCAGTTAAGCCTTGTTTCTTGCATATCCATGTCACTAAGTTTCTACCAATAAAGTGACAATTTTCAATAGTGCTTTTTCTTTCAACTTTATCACCAGCATAATCAGCATCATAGTAGCCTGTAACTTTGAAACTTTCACTTCTTTTGAATAGAATACCAAGATTAGAAGTTCTAATTAGATATCTAAAAATGCATTTAACTACAGTTAGATGAACTTCCCTTGGTTCTTTTTTAAATCTTGCACATAGACAAACATTGAACATTATATCAGGCCTGGATGCAGTGAGATAGATACTTGGTAACCCCATTACAAGGTTGTTTAACTGCAGTTTAGAAATTAACCTCCAACTTGCATGAGTAAGTTTCTTATGCCATAGCCAATGATTTTCTTTAACAAACAATGGGTAGATACTTTTTTATCTGTGAGTTCATCTTTACATGGGACGACACATTCATCTTGGTTGAAGGAGACATTGTATCCACTATCACATAACTGACTTAGGCTCAATAGATTGTGTTTATGATCTTCAACAAACAGAACATTATCAATATAGGGATAGGGATGAATACTTACTTTACCTATTCCAATTATTTTTCCTTTTTGATTCCCTCTAAAAGTTACTGTTCCACCATGATAGGGAGTTAGGCATTATAACATACACCTTTCTCCTATCATGTGTCGTGAGTAGCCACTGTCCAGGTACCATGATAGGTATCTGCTTCCTATTGTCAAGGACATCTACAACAAAAATAATCCTTTTCATAAGTACCTAAATCTTTTGGGAACCTTTCATGTTACCATAAAAGTATTGATTGTACCCTTCTTAGGTCGATCTTTATACTTGGATGTCACATGATCAGTCTTACCACGGAAGTAGTAAACATTGGTATCCTTATCATGAACATATACCTTTTTATCATATCCCCTTTTGACATGCATAACATAGTTTGTCCTTTTCAAATTTGAGTTTTGGTAGGCCATTTACTAAGTCCTTTTTGATGAGTTTATTTATATGGTGCATGTCAATGTGACTAGCTCTCCTATGCCACAACCATGATTCATCTAACTTACTCATTAAGCATGTAGTCTTGTGGAATAATGCATGATCTATGGAAAACAATAAATGTTACCTTTTCTTTTACCAATGTGGATTACTTATCCACTTTTACCATCACATATAATGCAACAATCTTGATTGAAAGAAATTTTAAAACCTTTATCACATAACTGACTTATGCTTAGTAGATTATGCTTTAAGCCTTCAACATAGAGTACATTGCTGATTTTTGTGTTCAAGCTGTCACCAATGTTTCCTTCACCTATGATCTTCCCTTTAGACAAAATCAGAGTTTCCCTTTGGATCTTTATCACTTTTGAAACCAAGAATCTTTATTCAATCAAATGTTCAGTCCAAGGAATCCAATAGCTCAAAATTGAATTAATAAACAAGGCAAGATGATCAATTTAAACAGAATATAATCAAGAAAGAAATCAAGATCAAAGCACAAAAGATTTATACTGGTTCACTTCAAACACTATGAAGCTACATCCAGTTTTCTTCTACTCAACACTAGAATGGAGTTCCACTATTGCAATTTTCAGTTCTTACAAGTGATTACAAAGTCTCTCTTTATCCACCCTAGATAAAGTTCAGAAATCTAAAACACTATTAGATTCTTAGAGACAACCCCACTGAGAACACTACTCAGCACAACCCCTAGAGAAACTCTATCTCTAGATTACAAGCAAGAAACCCAATTACAATAGACAATCAAATACAAGTTGACAAAAGAATTACAACCACAAAGTTTAAGGATAGAAAACACCTGATGATCCAATGAATGATATGCTTATGAATGAATATACCAGGTTGAATCATGAAAACAAACTCAGAACATCTCTTTCCTTAACCTCTGAAAAGACTCTTCTTGCTTCAAGAATCACTTAACAACCCATAAGTGTTTTAGTGAGAGCAAGAACTCATAGAACCCAGAATTTCACAAAGAATGTGTTTAGAAAGCTTTATCTATGCTCAGAATACGAAATTGATCAAGTTACTAAACAAGCTGAGCAAGGGCTCTATTTATAACAAACTTTTCTAACCGTTAGTAATCGATTAAACACGCTCAATAATCGATTATTTTACTTATGTAATCGATTAAATCAAGCATGTAATCGATTAAAGGGTTCTATAAAAATCTAGATTGAAGCAACGAATAGAATAATCGATTATTTCGATACGCAATCGATTAAAACAGGAAGCTTCATAACCATGAAATACACTATGTAATCGATTACGGATTCTGGTAATCGATTAATGTAGGAAGCTTCATAAACATGAAATACACAGAGTAATCGATTACAAATTCTGGTAATCGATTAAGACAAAGATGATCTGTTTAGCCTATGTAATCGATTACAACTCAAAGGTAATCGATTAAAATGATCATCAAGGCAGTTTATATGTGAACCAAGGTAAAATAATCGATACGTAATCGATTACATTGTTCTTGAAAAGTTTTCCAGAAAGCACTAAGAACAAAATAATCGATTATCACGTTTAAGTAATCGATTAAATCAGTAGAAAACTTATTTTTCTAAAAACCTTTGATTTAACTATGAAACTTAAGCATTTTATCAAAGCCTTGTGAATTCTATTTTTTAAACTAATTTACTAAATGAATGATGTGAATGCAATGGACTTGGATCACTAGAAATGCTTCTTCCTTTTACATTTAATCACAAGTAATTCTTCAATACTTCAAGGCATGTTGAAAGCTAAAACCAAGCTTTGATTCTTTGTCCATTCTTCAAGTGATTCCTTTGAATCCAACAGCCAGGAGAAGAGAACGGGTGTAACCAGCACATCTGATGCCAATGTTGCTGAGAGTAGGAGTAAATCTGATTTTTGGGTTCATGGTAAGAACCGGGGTCGTGAGAGACGGGATAGGTCCCGAGAACGGTCAAGACCGAAGAGTGAACTGAAGTATTTCTACTGCGGGAAGCCCGGACACAAGAAGACTGACTGCTGGACTCTGCAAAGAGATAAGACCAGAGCATGCAGAAGAAGAAAGAGGTGACGAGCACCACGACAGTGGTTGCCAGTGCAGGAGCCGAGATATTTCTTCTCGGAGAAGATTTTTTGAATGTTGCCTTTGATGACTGTGCCTAGATAGCTGATTCAGGTGCCTCTTTCCATGTGACCCCTCACAGAAGGTTTTTCTCATCCTACAGGAGTGGAGGTTTTGGAGCTATGAAGATGGGGAATCAGGTGACCAGCAAAATTGTTGGTGTCGGCGATGTGACCCTGACCTCGGACGTAAGGTGTCGAATTGTGTTGAAAGAAGTGAGGCATGTACCTGACATACGTTTGAATCTAATCTCGGTGGGAAAGCTTGATGATTCCGGATTAGTGAACAGCTTTGAGGGCTGTAGATGGAAGTTGGCCAAAAGAAATTTGGTGATTGCTAGAGGAAAGAAGGAAGGCTCTTTATATGTGATGCAAGGAAGAATAATTGGCAATAAAGCCAATACTGTTTTTGATGGATCAGGCCTGGAACTGTGGCACAAGCGTCTTGGCCACATGAGTGAGAAAAGAGTTGAGATTTTGGAAAAGAAAGAGCTATTGACGGGGTTGAAGGGTCAAGTGCTGGAGAGTTGCTCGCACTGCCTAGCTGGAAAGCAGCACCGGGATTCGTTTGTGAGACCGGATCAACCCAGGAGACGAAGGTGCATACTTGACCTCGTCCATACTGACATTTGCTCCATGACGGAGAGATCGCTTGGAGGAGTGCAGTACTTTGTCTCTTTCATTAATGACCACTCCCACAAAGTGTGGGTTTACCTGTTAAAGACCAAGGACCAGGTTCTCTAATCATTCAAAGAATTCCATGTCATGGTGGAAAGGGAGACTAGCAAGAGATTGAAGGTGGTCAGATCAGATAATGTTGGTGAGTATCGTGGTCCCTTTGAAGCTTACTATAGAGAAGTCGGGATACGATTTGAGAGGACGCCCCCCAAGACACCTCAGCTGAATGGACTCGCTAAGAGGATGAATCAGACTATTGAAGAGAAGGTCCAATGTATGCTATCCAATGCCAGGTTGTCGAAAGCATATTGGGGAGAGGAAGTTAAAATAGCGGTTGATTTGATAAATCTCTCACCATCACGACCGCTGGAAGGAGAGATTCCAGAGGAAGTGGATGGGTCAGAGAGAGACCTATGATCACCTGAGGGTATTTGGATGCCGAGCCTTCGTGCATGTCCCTAATGATTAAAGGGCGAAGCTGGATGCTAAGACGAAGGAGTGCATATAGCTCGATTCGCCGAAAACCGAGTTTGGTTTTAGACTGTGGGATCTAATCAATAAGAGGATTGTGAGAAGCCGAGATGTGGTCTTCCATGAGGATGAGATCATTCATGACATCTTGAAGTCCCAAGTCCAGGTTACTGTTCGAAGAGAAGAACTCGTCCCTCGTGTGCATGTTGAAGCAGGAGGAGAAACCAGTGGAGAAATCACTGGAGGCGATGTTGAAGATGATGACCAGCAAGAAGCTGATGATACCGAGATTCGAGTTAAAGATGAAGAACCGGGTTCTGAAGAGGCTGAAGAAGAGCAGCCGAGATACCCCACAAGAGAAAGAAGACCTTCTACAAGGTATCCACCTGATGAATATACCATAATTGCTGAAGATGGTGAACCTCAGAGTTATGATGAAGCGGTGGAGAGCCCAGAGAGTAGTGAATGGGAGAAGGCCATCCAGGATGAAATGAGATCCTTGCATGAGAATCAGACTTATGAGCTGACTGATCTACCTAAAGGAAGGCGAGCTCTGAAGAACAAGTGGGTGTATAAGATCAAACAGGAGGAGAACGGCAAGAGGCCGAGATACAAAGCGTGGATTGTAGTGAAAGGCTGCAATCAGAAGAAGGGGATTGACTTTGATGAGATTTTCTCTCCTGTTGTGAAGATGACCTCAGTCCGGACTATATTAGCTATGGCAGCTACAATGGACCTAGAGATAGAGCAAATGGACATGAAGATGACATTTCTTCATGGTGAGTTAGAAGAAGAGATATATATGGAGCAACCTGAAGGGTTTCGAGCTCCGAGATGTGACGGCATGGTATGCCGACTGAAGAAGAGTCTCTATGGCTTGAAGCAAGCACCTCGGCAGTGGTACAAGAGATTTGATTCCTTCATGACAGACCATAAGTTCATGAAGACGGATGCCGACCACTGTGTTTTTGTGAAGAGGTACGAGACTGGTGATTTCTTGATCTTGCTACTATATGTGGATGACATGCTGATAGTAAGGTAAGACAAGGTGAAGATTACCGCCTTGAAGAAGGCGTTGAACTCGTCCTTCGCTATGAAGGACCTTGGTCCAGCAAAGCAGATTCTCGGAATGGAAATTATTAGGGATAGAAAGAAGAAGCTATTGTGGCTAAGTCATGAGAAAAATGTTGAGAAGATCTTGAAGAGATTCAACATGGACAAAGCCAGAACAATGAGCACCCCCTTGGCCGAACATTTGAAGCTGAATGAGAGGTAATGTCTGAGATTAGATGAAGACAGAGAAAAGATGGAGAAGATCCCGTACCAATCTGCAGTCGGAAGTTTAATGTATACAATGGTTTGCACTAGACCCGACCTGGCGTATGCATTTGGAGTGGTGAGCTGGTACCTTTCAAATCCCGGCAGAGAGCACTGGGAAGCAGTGAAGTGGATCTTCAGGTACCTCTAAGGTACGACCAAGTTATGTCTCTATTTTGGTGAAGGTGAAGCCGGGTTACAAGGCTACTCGGATGCTGATTTAGGGGGAGATTTCGACTCGAGGAAGTCGACGATGAGGTATTTGATGACGTTTACTGGAGGGGCAATCTCGTGGCAGTCAAGACTGCAAAAGTGTGTGGCACTTTCAACCACGGAGGCCGAGTATATTGCCACAACTGAGGCGTGCAATGAGCTATTATGGATGAAGAATTTTCTCCAGGAACTCGACCATAACCAAGATGTGTATTAGTTGAAATGTGATAGTCAAAGCACAATTCATCTTGCGAGGAACTCGACATATCACTCCCGCACCAAGCACATTGATGTGAGGTATCACTGGATACGGGATGCAATGGAGGAAGGGAAGCTCACACTTGGCAAAGTGCACACTAGTCAGAATTGGTCTGACATGATGACTAAGCCGGTTCAAGCAGTAAAATTTGAAGATTGCTGTGAAGGAGCTGGGCTGATGAATTCGGTACGTTGTAAAGACTCCGACATTAGTGGAAGACCGAAAAGGATTCCGGGTTGCCGATGTGTCGCATTGAAAACGGAAGGGGGAGATTTGTTGGATATTTTCGTTTTAATGCTTAGCCCAAATCCCAATGTGTTAGAAAAGGGATTTGTTGACTTTGGGCCCAATTCCCGAGGGGTTGACCTCGACCCACTTGCAGTTTAAGGTGCTGAAATCCCTAAACCTTTTTTTCTCTCTATAAATATGACATTTATAGATGGAGATCGTAGAATTCAAAAACTAGAGGGTGAAGAGGATTCTCGTTGTTGAGCACAGAGAAGAGAGAGCTTCATCTGTGAGTGTCCCAGAAAGGTTGAGTGAGCAACCCTTGTAGAGAGAGTTTCACCATTGTTGGTGAGGTTGAGAGTCTCCAGCTAGCAGCTGTTGAGAGTGTAATTGTAATCATTATTGATAATAGTGGATTATTTTTGGACTAGGTCCCGTGGGTTTTTCTTCTTCGTGTTGAAGAAGGTTTTCTCCCATGTAAAGCTATATTTGTGTTGTTTCTCTATAGTTCTTTCTCGCATTTTGATTATTCACGTTTCCGCATTATTCTGTTTGATTGTTTGAGGGTTGAGTTCATGGTGACTCCCTGTTCGTTGGTAGAGAAGTGTGTTTCTCCCAACAGTTCCAGGATTTTAACTATCTCATCAAGACACCATCTAGATGAAACATAGCTACTGGAAAAAAGGATGATGGATATCAAACACCCTTCTATGGTTCACAATAGTGATGACACTATCGTTTCTCCCCTACAAGCTTTTCATCCACGAAAGCGTTGATTCCTGCATTAAAGCTCAAGAACACGTCGTACTGCCAGTAGGTGTGGGAGGATGAAGACGACACTGAGTCCCAAAAAGGAATTCGAAACAATGCTTAGATTGGTAAGGAGCATTTACCATTCAGCTTTTATGAACAAGGTACTATTGTAACACCCCAAAATTTTGGAATTACAGTCAATTACTGGGATAAAATGTTGATCAGAGGTAGTACAAAAGGATTCAGGGGAAAAGGACAAAAATGCCCCTAGACATTTAAAAATGACCAAAATACCCCTAGGTATTTTAGCAAGATATATTAAGGAGGAAATCTTATAAATACCCTTGGATGCTTTGGAAATGGCCAAGAAAACCTTTAGGGCGACAATTACAGAGATACTCTGAATATTTTTGAAATGACGATTATACCCCTAAGGCGAGTAGTGAAATTACCAAAATACCCTTTAGGTCAAAAATGACCAGATGACTTTAGAAATTTGTGGGAATCTAAGTATTGGATAAAATACTTTTAGACAACAAATTATCCACATGGTTGGTGGCAGAGAACCATAAACAATAATTTCTAGGAATTTTGGAAAATAGTTTGAAAAGAGCTTAATGTAGACTAACTCAGGAATCAAAAAAATTATAAGAAAAGTATGGACATAATCTATAGGATTTTGTCTTAATTATGAGAAGAATAGGTTTCCTAAATAAGATAGCTTCATAAAATAAATAATTAAAAGCAAATTGGACCAATAAGAAATTAGAATTTGGCTATTACATGTAATAAAAAAAAAAATTGTTGATTTGGTTTCCTAAATCAAAGCCTTGGCCGTGTGATACAAAATCAATGGAGAAAGCTTTAAGAAACTTCAAGATGGGCCACATGGAAAGTTAAGGAGCTTGGAAATTTCTCATTGGTCCAAATAGAAAGTAAGCTATCATGACTTTAGAAGAGATTTTTACATTCAAAGCTAGCATTCCAACGAAGGAAACAAATGCGGATTGCTCTCCAAGCCTTAGTATTCTACGTGAAAGAGAAGAAAAAGGGAGAAGAGTGTAGAAATTAGACACTTGTAGGAATGAGAATTACTAGCCAATGAGATTAAAGCATATGGAAAGCTAGGTTATAAATGCTTAAGAGATATTTGAAGCAAATTTTATTATGTCTCCTTTGGCAGAACACGTGGATATTTCTAGACATTATTTCAAAGATCCCAACGGTCCAAAATTAGATATATGGGATAGGAGTATAACTTTACAATTTCAAGGAGATCCAACGGTTAACGAATTCAGAATCAATATTTTACTAAAACGGGTTTTGGGAAAATTCAAGAAATGAAGAAAGCACGAAATTCCCTTAAAAGCTTGGCTAGTCCACGTGAATTGGTGACATTTGCTCTCCAAGTAAGCTATGGCACGTGTACCATCAATAAGAATGAAGAAAACTTGAGAAAAATCAAGAATAAGGACACTTGGATGGTTAGAAATCAATAGCCATTAGGATTTGTCCATGTAGAAAGCAAGGTAATTATGAGTTTGGAGATTTTTCTACACAAAGCCACTTTACCTAGCCTATAAAAAGGGTGGTGGGGATCAAAGTGAAGGCAACATTCACGTGTAGTCTTCCTCC
>PYAF01001702.1:3028-13412 GCA_007407185.1 Glycine tomentella | reverse complement strand
GGAATTGAACTATGGCTATATGCTTAGATGTTGTGTAAAGCTTTATGTGATGATTGAAAGAAGCTTTACGTGTTGTTTAAAAACAAACGCATATGCCATAAGTTTTCAAAGATGTTGAGGTGTGTGAGATATAAGAAGAAGAATAATGATTAATGAGAAAATATGTGATAAAAGTAAATTATTCATGCATTTTCATATGTATATGCCTGGTGGGGGCTAGTCCGTGAAGTTGTTTGTCAGATAGCTGAACTGAGTCCACGCGTTCAAAGGAGTTATGAACTGGGGGGTAGTTGAGACAGTGAGGACCACACCACCATGATGATCACATAGGTGGAGGTGACATTCCTATGCGTCACTGGGCTACCCTGACTGGATGGATAAGTTCTGTGCCACAGAGAGAGAGAGTGGGGCTATCTTGACTATGGTACCATTTATTGAGAACCTGAGATCTCAGTCATGCATCATATAAAGAAGATGAGCATGCATTACTTGATGGGTATGTTATATATCTGTGTGTTGCATGAATGGTATGATTTGAACTATGTGCTGTGTAGATGGTGTAATTTAATTTGTAGGTGAATCATGCGTGCATATTATATTATTATAACCATCTGGATATATATTCTTTTATAGATGCTTCTATTCAAACTATGTTTATCATATACTTACTCTATTTTGTGTCTGTGGTTGACACCTGTGATGACCCCAATTTATTTGGGCGAGCAGAGGAACAGTGAAGCATAAGCTGTAGATGATATTGAAGAAGGTGTGATGAAGAAGCTTTGATGAACTGTATGCTGTGATTTGTGATTTTTCTGTTGGCGTAATTGTATTAGACCGTCTGTATGTTATTTTGGACAATATATTTGGGACTGTATTATGTTAAAACGAACGTTTGACGATAAAGAGCTTATTCACGATATTGATGGTTAAAACTTGAAGCAAGAAGAAAAGAATTTTTCGTGAAATTTATAACTAAGATAATTCTAATACAAAGTGGACACGGGATTTCATCTAAAATCAATCAAGCACGAGAGAGCAAAAGGAGGCATTACAACTATCAGCCTGACTATAAAAACTGACTAGACTTTATGACTATGTATTCAGGGGAATAAAGAAAACCAATTACAAATACAAGACTATCAAAAATATAGCTGAAGTGTACAACAAATATTTCCAAGAAATATTTAATTATTTATTTTATTTAGTGTGTTATGTCACATGTATTTAGTTGAACATGATATGTGAGTGTTGTAAATCTCCTAGTACAATGTTTCATTCCTACCGATAAATAAAAAAAAAAACACTTGAAAAACAACATACCATAAAAAACAAGAAAACACTAAAGAACTAGAAAAACAAAATTAAAAATGATAAAAAGTAGAACTTAATGCCCAATTAATTTTTAGTAACAGTTTTGGTTAGACACATGGGAGTATTATCTAGCTGGATTATGATACAACATAATTTATGTCTATCATAGGAAATATGAGGTCACAATCAGGCCAATAAAAATTAATAGTAAATATCCTTTTTTTTCCACCGAAGTCTATCCCTTATCTAAATCTAAAGAAATATCATTGAAGCATCAAAATATGTTGAACAAAAATAGATACCTAATCGGTACCACGCATGTAATGATAACATCTATTTGCATTCAGTACAAGCGTTGCTTGCCTCCATCGTTTAAGACGTTCTTGAGAGGCATTTTTGGTCTTCATTGTGGTATCACAAGTCCTCACACACATTGGTGCACACACACAAACACACAACAATCTCTCTGTTAGAATACTTCTGATGTATTTAGATAATAGTCTGCCAAGCCATACATTGGCCTTTTACAAGAGATGCTATTTATAATAAATTCTTATCTACTAACGTAAACTTAAAGATATGACTCCTCACTTGAATAACTTCTTCTCCTAGGGACATGACTCTTCACATGAGTAACTTCTTCATCATGGGACATGACTCTTCACATGAGTAACTTCTTCACCAAGGGACATGACTCTTCATATGAGTAACTTCTTCACCAAGAGACATGACTCTTCACATATCTAATTTATTATTATTAAAGTTTAATCCAACAAAATCCCCACCCCCCATAAACTGTAAATATTTCTTCCGTCTTTCATCCCCAACATTTTCTTACAATTTTCCAACAGCAATGTCGGTAATGGCTTCGTGAAAACATCTCCAACTTGATCTCGGCTTGCCACATGAAGTAACTCCACCTTCTTTCCTTTTACTTGATCTTGGATGAAGTGGAATCTGACGTCGATATGCTTGCTCCTTTCGTGATTGACCTGGTTCTTAGCCAACTCGATTGCTGACTTATTATCTACTTGGATCTCAGTTGGACTGTCTTACTTTGATGGGATTAAACACACAATCCCCTTCTCTGTTGGGAGCAACACCTCAACCAACCACAAACACTGGGGAGTCACCAGACTCAACCAATAATAGCTTTACGTGGGAGAAAACCTTCAAAAGGAAAACCCATGAAACCTAGTCCAGAACAATCCACTATTCTCAATAATAATGGTTACAATCACTCTCAACGGCCTTCAGCTGGAGACACTCAACCTCACCAACAACAATGGTGGAAACGCTCTCAACAAGGGTTGCTCTCAACCTCTCAGAGACGCTCTCTCAACAGCCTCATGCTAGAGACACAAACGAGAATCCTCTCCTCCCTTTTCTGGAATTTTGAATCCTCTCTTCCACACTAAGAATATTACTTTTTAGATCGGGCACGTAATAGACATCTCAGATGCGCCCAATTCGTCCATCTTTCTGCAAGAAACAAATCGTACCTCGGCCTTTGACATCAACCTTTGAAGCATCTCCAAATAAAACATGTCTGGCTTCTATTTGTCTTAGATTACTGAACAAATGCTTATGCCCACACATATGATTGTTTGCACCCGTGTCTAGATACCATTCCATCTCGGATCCCTGGTTGACTTCACTTCTAGTCATCATCAGAATTCCCCCATCTCTTACTTCTCCTTCTATAACAAAGTTTGAAGTTTCATTTCTTCTTTTATCTCGGCAATCCTTCGCAAAATGTCCTACTCGACCACAGTTGTAACATCTGTCTGAGTTACAATCTCACGAGTAATGTCCATACTTTCCGCATTTAAAACATTCTACAATTGATTGATTTGAATGTCGGCCTCTTCCACGACCTCGATCTTGCCAATTCTGCTGACTTGATTCAGCCTGCACCTTATTCCTTTCTTCTTGACCTCAGCCTCTATCACTTCGGTCATGTCCACATCCACCTCGGCCACGACCTCTATCTCAGAAATTGTGAGAATAGAGCGCTTTCTCGTCTTTAATTGAAACTTTTGTCTGAAGTGCTTGCTCCAGTGACTCTTCTTTCTTCTTTTTCTTTCTTTGTTCATGTGCCTCTAAGGAACCAGCAAGTTCATCAACGTTGAGCGTTGCTAGGTCCTTTGACTCCTCAATCGCACATACAACATTCTCGAAGTCTTCAGTGAGAGACCTCAGAATTTTCTCCACCACTCTGGCATCGGACAACACCTCTCCATTTCTGTTTAGTTGATTTACCACGGTCTGGAACCCAGGTGATGAAACCAGATGCCCCTTCTCCTTCCTTCATTTTCATTTCTTCCAACTCTCCATGGAGAGTTTGAAGTCGAACCTGTCTAACTCGATCGGCTCCCTTGTAGACATTTGCAAGAATGTCCCACGCCTCCTTTGAAGTTGTTGCACCAGCGATCTTCTCAAACCCGGAATCATCAACAGCCCGGAATAACATGTACAATGCCCCTCTGTCTTTCAATCTTGTCTCCTTTAATGTCTTGTTCTGCGCCGCCGTATATCCTGCTGTGGATGTTGGTTCCTCAAAACCACCATGGACAACCTCCCAACTATCATGGGCTCCCAAAAGAGCTTTCATCTGGATACTTCAGTTTTCGTAATTAGCCTTTGTAAGGCAGGGTAGTGGCAGACTACTACTTGGCCCATTCTCCTTTTTCTCACGCTCTGATTCCAATTTGTGGTATCACAGGTCCTCACACACACTGGTGCACTCACACAAACACACAACAATCTCTCTGTTAGAATACTTCTGATGTATTTAGATAATAGTCTGCCAAGCCACACATTGACCTTTTACAAGAGATGCTATTTATAATAAATTCTTATCTACTAACGTAAACTTAAAAATATGACTCCTCACTTGAATAACTTCTTCTCCTAGGGACATGACTCTTCACATGAGTAACTTTTTCATCAAGGGACATGACTCTTCACATGAGTAACTTCTTCACCAAGGGACACGACTCTTCATATGAGAAACTTCTTCACCAAGAGACATGACTCTTCACATATCTAATTTATTATTATTAAAGTTTAATCCAACATTCATCACGTCAAAAGGATCATTTAAAAAACTCTACGTCACCCTTCAACAATAACAATACACTTTTGCTTTGCTATGAGTACTGTTATATTTTGTTGATACCTTCGTTATCAGTTGTCAAATATATTTAAAGACTCTCAAGACAAAGGTCACATAAAATGGCATATCCTTTCCCAGGTTTCTTCATAATACTAATACTAATAACAAGCAATAACTTTCTTTCTTGGAAGTCTTACACCACCAACTTTGAATGACATATCCTTTCCCAGGTTTCTTCACAATACTAATACCAAAAAACCACAGCAGAGTGCCAATTGCTGGGAGGGAATTTGAATACCATGGCAGCTAGAATCGTGTATTTGGAGCATAACAGAGCATAGCAGAGTAAAAGGAAGAGAGATAGTACCTAATTGAGTAGGCAGCGTTAGTGTACAGGATCACTTATGGCAGTGCAGATCCAATGCCGGTGGCAGCAGATCTGAGTCTGTGTGTGGCGCTGACGGAGTGAGAGAGTGATGCTTTTAGGTTCAGAGATATGTTAATTATTTCACTACAAATTGTAAGAAAAATGTTCTATTAATAAAGTCAATAATATAATCATGCATAAAAAACCGGCGAAGGATGGTTATCTATAACAATATATAAAAGAAATATTACTTTTGGTGTACACATTTAGTTGGAAATTTTTGCCTCTCAATTATTCAACAGTCTCATGCTACAACTGGTATACATGCATTAATTAAAGGATAAAATGGAAAAAAAAATTGGAGTAATTGTTGTGCACCAAAAGTTAAATTGATAAGGCAATGACTATGCACTCTCTATGTGCGCTTCATGGTTTACCCCCACCTTCTTCAAAGCAACGTGGGATATCCTTACCTGTTACAAATGTAACTGCATTGTCCCGTTTTATTTTCATCCTCTTTCTTTTTCGGATTCATTCATCAAACCAAATTCATTTCAATGAACACTCAAACTGCATAATGTTCCCAACAGAGCGAGATCAACAACGTGGATGCCAAACTCAAATACCAGTTACCCTCCTCTTCCCCAAAACGTTATGCCTGAGAGTATTTTTTGCAGTACCTGTGAATATCTTTTCACCTCAATAACGTCTTTCTTCTTCCCACAATAATTATTTGGAAGTGTATCTTGAAAGATACTTCTTTTGTTTAAGTTGAATTTAAATATTTGATTTATAGTTTTTGAATTTTTTCCATTCTTATACTTGCGTGTATTTAGATCTTAGTTGGATGTGATATATCAAGCAAACAAAAGACATCGTTAAAGGTATAAAGAAGCGGATTGGAAAACTTCTTGCACTAACTATAAGCATTGGAGGACTTTAAGACTACCTTTTGTTTTAAACGCAGGAAGGGAGAACAAGGTTTGGAAAGGGATATGCGATAACACTCAGGGGATAATGAAGCCTACGACTAAGAGATTGGCGAGAAAAGGAGGTTTAAAATGGATCACTGGTTTGATATATGAAGAGACAAGAGGATGATCACTTGGAGAATGTGATTTATGATGCAGTGACTTACACTGAACTCGCCAAGAGGATGATGGTGACTGCAATATATGAATGTGGTTTATGCCCTCAACAGGCAATAAAAGACTCTCTATGGCTTTGAATTTTAAAAGAAACAAAGGAACATTTGACTGAAATCTAATGAATACTTTGCTATTTAAAATTGGCTCATGTTCTTGGTTGATGTAATAGTTCAAACAAAAGTTTTGCACAATTTTACTTTTGGCTGAAAATAAGATTTAGGGTCGGTTTGGATGCGTTAGTATAGAAGATTTTATAGAAAAAAAACTTATTCAAGAAGCTCGTATCTGAAAAGTTACTTTTACATAAGCTAATTTGATGTTTGGATGATAAATTCTTAAGTGCTTATTTAAAATAATATGATGTTTGGATGAAATTGTAAAAGGTCTTTTACATAATTAAAATTACCAAAAAGGGTATTATATGCTTTGACATTATTTCTAGACATTATTTCGAGAAATTTTGATAAAAAAATAATTATTTTTATAAAAAAATGTATCTCATAAAAATATAACTATACATCTCAACATAATTAATTTTCATATTTCAAATGTAATTAATATATTATTGTTTTAGTAATGCAATCACTTATATTCTAATTTATAATTTAATTATTATATATGTAATTATAATTTATAACATAAAATATAAAATGCCATTAACCTCGTAATAATATCATCAATAATGTCATCCAATATAAAATTGTTCGAATGTTGGAAACATACAACCTTGTATTTTTAAAAAACAAAGAAATTAAATATATGTTGGAAACATATTTTTTAGAGATTCTCTATATCGTTCCATTTGTAAAGTATTTTAAGCATCTGGTTCTTCCCATGTTGTAGTACTAGGGCCAACTTCATTTTCCTCATCACTATCTGTATATTCGTTATCTTCATTTAATGAATCAAATTCTCCGTCACTCTTTCTCCATCACTCTTGTCATTTCTTTGAATGAAGTTATGTACAACCATGCAAGCAACAATGATTTGGTTTTGTGTCTTCATAGCAAAAGGTGGCATATTACCCAATATCTTCCATCTCGCTTAACACAAACCAAATGCACGTTCAATTGTACTTCGAAGACTAGAATGATAATAATTAAAAACTTCAACTCTCCCCCGATTCTTGGTCCAATTCTAAATTGTGGGAGATGTTACATAGTTTTCTTGTACGGTCCTAGAAAACCCGTAAAAGTAGGGTAACCAGAATCAATAAGATAATATTTACCTAAAGAATAAAACAATAATGCATGTTAGAACACAAACTTATAATGATATGTATATTTATAATATATAAATGTTAAGTACCTTGAGGAGGATGTGGAAAATGCAATGCAGGCTTACGTAAAAGCCTCCATAAATATCTTATTATCATGTACAAAACCTTCCCAACCTTCCTAAACAAATGTGAAACACATGCTAAAGTCACAAACAACCATGACATTAGTGGTAGTGTAGCCTTTTCGACCAATATAGAATCCTTGTAGATGAGAGGGATGAGTACCATCTATTGCACCAATACAATCCCTAAAATAAGGGCGATATCTAGCATCTTTCAGAATCTCATCAGGAGTATCTCTAAATGATGGATCAACAAGCTTAAGTATGTCTTTTGCAAACAAACACACAGCTTCTAAGACACTATGGAAATGTCTAGATATTGTTTCAGTTGAATGTTGGAATCTTTCCTCACAATTACAAACAGAACCTAGCTAACTCAACATGTATAAAAACAAGCCAACTTGCTCATAAATTCCGACATTTCGAGTTTTCTTTAAGTTGTACTTGGTTTCCAAGATATCACATAATTCAAGAAAGACAAGTTTCTTCATTCTAAACATCTGATAACAATGTATTGGATGACCATTTAAAATTTCAGATATCCAACGATGACCTGTCATGCTTGAATCTCTACATGGATTTTTCACAACATAATTCATGAAGTAATTGGTAACATTAGCTACAGCAAGCATCAACACTTTGTTCTTCGTAATGTGATCGTCATCATCAGATGAAGAGTCATTTGATGATAATGGTGAAGACATCCTGTAGAAGGAAAAAAAGTCATAACACAATTGAAAATAAAAATCAAGAGCCAAACCATAACCAAGATCCAAAGCATAACCAAAATTAAAAACAAAAATACATGACATAACCAAGGTTCATAATCAAGCAAAACTAATAAGTGTCAATGATATTAGATAGAGGAGAAACTAATGAACTTGTGCTCAAGTGTCAAACTTGATCCATCCAAGTTGTAGTTCAGGATCTTCTAAAGCAACAAAGGTAATCCCATTTTCCCTTTTTTTCATCAGTCTAGTGGCTCTGTAAAATAGTTCAATCCCACGCTCAAGTCCTGGTAGATCTTTCAACTTTGCTACATATGCAGTAATGCTAGTTGGGTCTTGAGCACATACACTAGATTCAAATGTTTGAATAACACGATCTAATTATGAGGAAAGCTTGGCAGCAACCCCAATTCTTTTGTCACCCTCTCTTCCTCTCTTCCTCTGTCCACTTTCCTTTGCCAAAGACGTTGTTTGAGTTGTCATGTCTATCTCAGGCTCATTCACTTCAATCCTAGTGTTATCATCAATGTTATCATTTGTCTTTTTTGTTCTTGTGTTGAATCCTTCATTTTGTCTTGAATCTTCAGATGGTGCATATGCTGCAAAACCAGTAGCAATAGTACCCTTAAAGAGAAATTCCATCTCATGTAAGAATTTGAGGTCTTGTTCTCTAAACTTTGCTACTTCTGGATCCTCCTATAAAATAAAAAAAAATAAGAATTATTTTATATGCTTTAATTAAGTTTAATTTTGATTACAATGCATAAGATGCATATAAAACATGTATGTATAACTTTAAAAGTATGCAGAGTTACCAAATATATATAAACTATAACATGTTATTTCCATTAAACAGGTTCTGAAGTTCAATCACCAAGATAGACATAGGACCACACAAAGTTGTGAGTTAAAAGGAATAAATAGATGGGGACATAAGATATCTAGATGGATAGTCACTTAAAAGGACTAAATAGTATCTAGTGTAATTTAAAATATTTAATACTTGAAAAATAAATAGTCGTAATTAAAACTCACAAAATCATATATGTAATCAAAGTATCTAGCTGGAGTAAGTTTTTCTTTTATCATGATATAGTGGTAGATATTCAAGCACGATCTGTGTAATATCTCTTCATCAACTTTCAATAAGGAATATTTATTATCTATACTAAGAAAAAATATCTTCGTCAAATAAAAAAAATGGCCTTAACTAAAGAAGTGCCAAGAAACATAGTATACATTGATAACATAAAATTTAGTTTTTATATTGCCAAACAATTAAAAATTATTATATATGTATGATAATTTTGTTATTTTTCTCATAACTATTTAAACTCATTCCTAACATAACTTGTAATTGATTGATAATATAAAGTTTTTTTAAAATATGGATTTTAAACTAAAAAGTCAAAAGTATACATGTAGGGTTAATAATAAATTCAATGTTAATTCAATTAAAAATTACTATATATCTAGCTTAGAGTTATAGACACAACGACAAATAAACAAAAATAAAGGAAAATTTTCCTAATCTAAATGGATGTTTATTTTGAAATTTAGCTGATTTGGTGGTGGGAAGCGCCAAGCACCAAGTCATTTTCCTATTATTCTGAAATTTTTTTCATTTTAAATATGAAAAGGTTTCTTTCTATGTTACTGATGTGTTGCAAACACATCTTAATTATAGATTAGTTTTAGGTCATATTTTTATTAAATAGTTAGGAAATAGTTCTAAAAATTAGTCATATTTAGTATTTTGCATTATAAAAGCATTTTAATATCATTTAAGTGTTTGCAGGCCAAAAAGAGGGAATTAATATGGAGAATCACGCGAGTCGCGCCAACATCCACGCGGGCCACTTGGAAGACCAGAGAAGATCACGCGGGTGGCGCCGTTATTCAAGTGAGTCGCGTGGGAACTTCCAGGTTTAAGCCATTTCAGCTCTGCCAATCCAAGCGACACACTTGGTAATCCACGCGGGTCGCTTCAGTACTCAAAGAAATAAGCAGTTCTTCACTGACCTTTCACGCGAGGCACTTAACATTCCACGCGATACGCGTCATTCCTTTCTGCCAGTCCACGCGACTCGCGTGGTATCGAGCGCGGGTCGCGTGGTTAGGATTTTCTTGCCTGAATTAATGGATATATGTTTCGAAATTAGGCAGGAGGGTTTGATAAGTTACTGTAATTAAAATACTCGATAAATATAGGAGTTTTCTGGACTTTTAGGGACAGATACAGGGAGGCATAGAGAGTTTTAGTAAGAGAAAAACCTAGGAATCAAGATTTGGAGTCAAAGTTCTGCATAATCATGTTTCATCCAATTGCTTTGGTGTTCTTGAAGCCTATGGCTAGCTAATCATCTTA
>PYAF01001701.1:135980-156972 GCA_007407185.1 Glycine tomentella | reverse complement strand
CAATCGAAGGAGGTAACGCTTATAAGGGATTGTGCCTAACCACAATCACTTTTCATTGGTAAACTTTTCAATTTAAATTACTGTTTTGTTTAAATTCTGTCCTTAGTTTAACACAATCATCCAACAAACTCTTGCGTATTTTCTTATTACTGTTCGATTACAACTTTCACAATTATTGAGAAATCTTTCCAATCCCTGTAGATACGATACTTTACTTACCCCTTTTATTACTTGTTAAACGATCGGTGCACTTGCCGTTTTTTTTAAAACGCATTCGCGTAATCTCACAACACACTGCACTCAATTTTGCTTTTCATCTCCCATTCCCAAATCCTCTGCACCCAAGAATCGAAATTGATCAATGGCTGGCGATAAGGTAAGAATTTTGAGCCTAATTACATTGCAATGGGTATGCTCGTTCAAATTTTGCACCAAGCATTTGGGTTTTCATGAACAAAGGGCTATGTTCTACTTGAATATGCTAAATGTTGTGAATTCGACCTAGACATAGTTGCACTGATTGATATCAATTAATTTATATATATATGTCTATATTTCTTTGTGCACTATGGAATGTGATGGAGCCACAAACAATGCAAGTTGATTGCTGAAAATTGATGCCCATTATATGTTTGTTTAAATGCCTGAATGAGAAATTGGGGTATAATGTGGGCAAGTCTTGCTTGATTGCTGAAATATGCATCAAGTCCTTCAATAAATTGCATGATATGATTAAGGCCTAGATGCATTGGTTTGATCTTTTTGATCTTAGATAAGTATGTATGACTGTGTTGTACATGACTTGTGCTTGAATTAGTGACTTGCTTTGAAGACCATAATGCTGAATGGTGCTCACAAGGTATTTGCTAAATTGCTTTGGTATAATATGCAAACTCTGTTGTGGCCATGTTTGGGCCACAATCATGGGTACTTTGATATGAATGAATGTTTCAATAGGACTGTTAATATTACTCATATAAGTGCTGTGGGGATTAATTGAATACATTAAGCTTTGCAATTGCTTGTTCTGAATCCGTGACTTTGAAAGGAACTTGCAACGCTGGAAATATCAATAGCTTAACCCAATAGTTAGTAACTGTGTTGCATGAGATGGCTTAAATTTTTTTGGCTTGGGATATGGACATGGTCAAGCATGGGTTTGGGTTCTACAGTGTAATAAAATACATGGTTGTGGCTAGAATTCAAAACCCAGCAGTTGCATGTAGTTACTTTGATCTGTTAACTTTTGTTGTAAACTGCATTGATTTGGTATGATAAGTTGAATGCTTGCTTGATGATGAACTGATTGAAGTGAACTAGACTGTGGTGGACTCATTAACTTCATGCTTTGATTGAATATATTTGTTTGATGATTGAATGAACTTGTTAGACTGTGTCCATAATGAATTTAAGATTAAATGGTTCCAACTTCAGAGACTTGTATTAAGCTAAATCTGGGAATCTAGATGAAGCTATGTGCTTATTATTTAATGATTAACCAATAAATTGAAAGGGTGTTTGCATGAAAAAACTGCAACTTGTTGTGTTGAGTATGTAAGGCACTTAAATCTGGGAATGGTAGACCCAGATTTTGCTTATAAATAAACTACATGAACTGTGCCTTTTTCCTGTCAATATGATTGATCCAATTGTGGCTGGTGCAAACTGAATTGCATGAAATAACTAAATTTGGTTATGCTGGGTATTATCATGAATTAAATCTGGGAATTGTTGGGACTAATCTCTAGTTTGAAATCGAATAAACCAAATGGTGAATGGTTTGAGCTTTTATTGTCTATATAACTGATACATTGGCTGCTGAATGATTTGGTTAATGCTGGAAAATTGAAATGATGTGTGACATGTTTCCATATATTCTGAATCTGGGAATCATGGCCATGTTGAATACTGCTACATGATAGTTGCCATTGATTCTTTCAGATAAATTACATATGATTGCTAGTTGAACCGTGCTTTATTGAACAGTACTCTGACTTAATTGTGGATTATTTAATCTGATCCAATGAAAGAACAAATCTGGGAATTGAGTTCATTGACTGATGCCTATATATATATGGATTGTGTTCTGAGTTTCAGGGTAAACAGGTGGCTAAAGGGAATAAGAAGACTACTGCTGCAGCAGGCAACAAGAGGGCCAGAGTTAATGATTATGACGAGGCCAGATTTAGATCAGCAGAGTGCCAGGAACACTTTGACACTTGGTACCTTCCCAAGAAGATCATCCTAGAGAAGAGAATCATGTGGGACGTACTACCAGAGGGGAACCCAGTTCTGGAGGTGATTCTCAGACGTTAGTGGAAGAGGCTCGTCGGCTTCCCAGAGCCCAGCTCCAGTGCGATCTTGAAGGAATTTTTGGCCAACGTTGACCCAGACACAGTGGCCAGGAGCAGACTTAGTTGGGTGAGGGGTATCCAAGTCCCATTTGACGGGAAGACCATTGAGAGCTTCTTGGACACCCGCTATGATCCCTTTGATGGATGTGAGTTCTTTGACCTTTTCTACCGTATGCAGCCAGATGCCTTGACGAAGCTATACAGGGATGAGGTTCCTCAACTGGCGACCACCATCCGTAGGGCCATCATCGGCCTTTACACAGCTTGGAAGCCCAAACCAGGGCTTGCTTATATTCCAGAAAAGATGCGGAAGCATGATTTGGTCGGAGACACAGCTTTCTGGCACCAGTTCATCAACCACACAGTCATTCCTTCTACAAATATGACTGATGTGAATGTGGAGAGGGCGATCCTGCTATATACTCTTCGAGGTGAAGGTAACCTCTACATTTCTAACCATCTGTCTAACCACATTCTTCATATGATACAGGACGCCAGCAGCAAGTCCTGGCTGGCACATTCCTCTCTGATTCTGCACTTGTGACGCCATGCGGGTGTGGAAATTGCAGATGACGAGCCCATGGACGTCCCGATCTCCCCACTTATGATCCACAAGACCTATTTGGACGCAATGGAGACAGCGGCTGATGAGCAGGTTCTCCGAGCTTCAAAGCTCAAACCTGAGGAGCTTGCAGACCGCAACCCCAGAGATATACCAGCACCAGAGGCTCCCCAGCCAGCACAGCTAGTAGAGATTCCACCACCACCAGTCACAGCTCCTCCCGCAGCTCCTGCACATGTACCATTATTTGAGGACTCACCGAGTCTAGTAGCTTTCTAGGAGTTTGTTCGCACTCAGATGACACTCCAGACATGCATATGGGAGGCTGTCTGCAGACACTTAGGCATTCCACCATCAGAGTATCAGCTTCCAGCCACACCACCAGCACCACCTGCTTCTGACATTCCTCCTGGTTCCTCAGTTACACCAGAGGCAGCGACAGCCATCCCGAAGCCTCCACAAACTTCAGAGGCTGAGGCTATACATGATATTAGAGAGGGAGAGGAGTGAACAAGATTTGTTTTATTTTCTGTTTTAGTGTTTTTTGTGTTATTTTGGATTCTGCATTAGACATTACATTACATTCTACACTTTATAATTCTGCATATATATATATATATATATATATATATAGTTTCTGGTTCATAGTTTGCAAATAAAAGCTGGTTAGATCAATGTTCGAGTTGGATGCGATTTTCCAAATAATGCTGAAATTTTTTCCAAAGTGCTGTGACCTTATTTGTGTTTGTTGGGGACAACAACATATAAATCTGGGAATGGTCGTTACGCATTATTTCGCAAATCACAGTCAAGGAACAAATGACGTTTAACAGAATTTTTTTTTTCAAAAAAATAAAAATAAATAGGCAGCATATCAGATTTTTCAGAATGAAAAGTGAATTGACACAGTGATGGATAGGATTTCTCTGATGAAAGCTTGATGAAATGAAACATAGCATGAACGGCATGATACATGAATAGAATTATGATTGTTGGTATGTGAAATGCATGTTGAAGTTGAAATGATGCTGGAAATAAAGTCAGCTGAGATCGACTTGAGTTTGAACACCTGTGAGGATTTGAGCCAAACAGCGGTAATGTTTCTTTCCGAGAGACTCCATGTTCATAGTACTCTAGAATTTGAATTGTTTCTCTGGATGCAGGTGTGACTTGATATGATTAAGGCAAATTTTTCTTCTGAAACTAGGGCCAAACTGACTCACCCTCAATTATTTTCCATTTGTACCTCATTTGAGCCTGAGCCTTTCATTTCAAATTACCCAAAAATAAGAGTTATATCCATTTGACCAACCCCCTGAGGCTAGAAAAGGTTTGATATAAGTCCATGACAGCAGAAAACCAGGGAATTGTCCATCAAGGTATGAAGGAACACAAGTGAATCCAATTGGTTTTGAAGAGCAAGAATGAACAAGCATAAGTCCAAGTTGGAAAACAATAAAATTTGAGAAGCTGCAGTAATTGTTTACATTTGTTTATGTTTACTTTAATTTTATTTAAAAAAAATCCAAAATCAAAAAGAAGTTATTGTTCTGTTTTTATTTAGAATAAAATTGTTGAATAAAGTACCAGGTTTTTGAAAAGGAAGACAAGGAGCATGGATGACCACAAGAATTGGACTTAAGGGACTGGATCTAGCCTCACATTAGCTACTTTTCCATATATTTTGCTACCCTTAGCCCAGCCACGTTACAAGCCGGAAAGACCTTTTGATCAAGTCGTGCTTGCAGCTGTTGAGAATATTTTCAAGCTTATGGTAGTGCTGTGACATTGTTGAGTAAGAGAGCAATCATAGCCTGATACACTTGAGTGAATGAGTGGATTAAACACAACTTTTGTGAGCAGTACTCAAGTACTCTCATGAATTGACAGCATTGAAAGTGCCATGGAAAGCTTTGATGTGAATTTGATCATACACAGCATGATGATTCTAGGATTGTAGTTTGTGGTTTAGTTTGATCATTGATTCTTGCTTATTCTAGAATTCTTTCTGTTGCTGGGGACAACAACTTTCAAATCTAGGAATTGTTTGATATGTTGTAAACACATCTTAGTTTTAAGCTAGTTTTAGGTTATAATTTAGTTAAATGATTAAGAAAATAGATTAAAATAGGTTAGTTTATTATTAAGTTTGATTTAATCTCATTTCATTATCATATGCGCAATTTCAGGCCAAAAAGAGGAGAATCAAGCAAAGAAAGAAGAAAACTGAGTTCAAGGTCTCGTTCCGATCGCGCCAGATCTCGCGCGAGTCGCACCAAGTGTAAAATAACAAGCTTCAGTCATGAACAAGCCACGCTAGCCGCGCCATGGTCCACTAAACGCGCCACAAGCCAAATATCAAATGTCCAACTCGAAGTGTCCACGCCGTTAGCGTGGATTCCCACGCGGGTAGCGCCATTTATTCAAAGCCTCCGCGCGGATAGCGCCATGTCCGCGCCATCAGCGCCAGTAGCCCAGTATCAGCCCTTCAACTCAAGGACTCCACGATATCAGCGTGGAGTACCACGCGATCAACGCCATTCTTTCGAACCTCCCGCGCGATCAGCGCGAGATGCCGCGCGATCCGCGCCACAAAGATCCTGTTTCCTGATTTAGAATTATCTGTTTCGAAAATGCACAGGAAAACAGGCCTTGTTACTCTAATTAAAGCAATCTATAAATAAAGGCATCTGGGGATTGAATAATCATCATCTATCATCTAGAGACACTTCTACAAATCATATTCCATCATTCTACACCTCTGGAATTCAAGAATCAAGGCTAGGGTTTCAGCAGAATCATGAATTATTCAACAGCTTTTGTATTCTTGAGGCCTATGTTGGGCTAAACTTTGTATTGTGGGAAGGCCATGAACTGATGTGAACTCCTCTGTAGCTTAATTGGTATTGAATGAGAATTTCTTGATTGTTTTATTTTACTCTGTTCTTCACTATTTTATTCTTATTTGGAATTGGCCATTCTATTTAGATATTTAGAGTTAGGATTCGCAATGGGGACGTTGGGGTTCTAATTTCTGACCTTAGTAAAATAACAGTTATTCATTACCTAGGGATAGGGATTCGTGGCTGCAGAACTTATAATATGGTCTTTTAAATGCTTAACTTGATAGACTTCACTAAGGAATTAGGTTTTCGATTCAGGTTAGAGGGTTAATTCACTAAGGGATTAGGGATAAACTAGAGTAGGAAAGATTTATTCTCTGAGCAATCAGAAATAGGCACACCATATGCTATAGTCTTTTACTTGCTTGATAGGAATTGCTAAGGAATTAGGGTTCTTGTCAAAGGGTTAAATTGCTAAGGAATTAGGATTTACTAAAATAGGAAAGATATATCATTTGAGTAAGCAAACTTGATAAACCAGTTAAGTGAAAAAGGTAGGAATCAAAGGGGATTGTGCCTGACCACAATTATTTCTTCCATTGGTAACACTTCGATTTGTTTACTGCATTATTTCCTTTATATTCTGTTTTACTTTCAAACATTCAACACTACAAACAAATTCTCCAAAACATTTTCTTTTCTTGTTACTTCCAATTACTTAGAATTAATATTACTGTGAATTTCACTCCAATCCCTGTGGAGACGATACTCTACTTACCTACTTTTATTACTTGAAATGAGCGATGCACTTGCCGTGTGCTTATTTTGCAACAGAGGCGCTGACAGCGCCATCAATTCGTGCCTAAAGCCAATTCTTCACGCTAGTGGCACGGGTTTTTGCACGGATCACGCGAGGAGTTCGAACCAGAACCCCCTTCTGCATCATTCTGCTAACCGCGTGGACAATGGCGCCAACCGTGCCAAATGTTCGAGCTAAAAAGCCCTTCAGTGACTAGCCGCGCGGTTCGTGCCAACTGCCGCGCAGATCGCGCGAGATGCTGGAAACATTTTTCTAGAAAAGGGTAAGCTGGGGAATTTAAGACTCAAGGCTTTGAACTGTAATCCATTAACTGGTTGAGTTGGATTAAAGCATAGGCACATTGATTCGATTTTAGCTGTACACATATATGCCTGTGTTGTGCCTGAACTTGTGAAGTCTGCTTTCATTGTAACCAAGAATTATAAATATGACTTGTGGCTAGCATGACTTAAGGCCACACACTGGGCTAAATCTGGGAATCCAGGTGAGGCTATTCAATTCTCTGTCATAATGTGCATAATGTGTACTGGCCACTGGTGAACTTGAAGTGGTGTCTGCATAAGATGTTTGCGTTATATCTGGTTTAGTACATCTAATGAAGTAAATCTGGGAATCATAGGCACACTATGAAATTCTGGGCAGATTGATTTCCCAAATGCTTGTAAACATGCTTGCTGTGAACTGTGCTGTTATTTTTGAATACTATTCACTAATGCACAATCTAGCTGAACCTGAACCAATGAAAGGATTAAATCTGGGAATTCAGCCCACTGCATCAGGTATATATATATATATATATATATATGTGGTTTTTGTTCTGAGTGCACAGATTGAGTGAGACAAGAAGGAACGGATGGCTGCATCCAGCAACAAATTGACAAACCAGGACCATCTAATTTTGTTTTATTGTTCTTATTTTTCATTTTCAGTATGTTTATATTACTTTGAGGTTAGTTGTTTTGTTATTTTATGGTTTAAGTAAGTTCTGTTTGGATTAATGTTTTATTCTGGTTGTGATTTCTCAAATAATGCATACATCATTGAATATCTAGCAGCACATAATTCTTTTCAGTTATTACTAGGGACAACAATTTTCTAAATCTGGGAATGGGTGCATATGCATTATTTGAAGAATCACATTCAAGAAACAAAGGATGTCCAACAGAAAAATTTTAGTCATTAGTTTAAATTTTAGTTAATTAATTCAATAAAGGTTAGGAACACATCAGATTTTTCAGAATAAAAAGTGAATGGACACAGTGATAGATAGAAATTCTCTGATGAAAGCTTGTGTGAAATTGAATATAGCATGAACTGCATGATACATGAATGGAACTTTGATTGTTGGTATGTGATATGCATGTTGAAGTTGAAATGATGCTTGAAATAAAGTCAGCGGAGATTGACTTGAGTTTAACACCTGTGAGATTTTGAGCCAAACAGTGATAAATTTTTCTGAGAGACTCCATTTTCATAGTACTCTAGAAATTGAATTGTTTCTCTGGATGCAGGTGTGACTTGACATGATTAAGGCAATTATTTTACTGCATTTATTTTAATTTCTGTTTTCCATTCAATACTTCAACCAACTCAACAAATATTTTCTGTTTTACTTCCAATCACTTAGACTTGTCATTACTATGAATTTCACCCCAATCCCTGTGGAGAACGATACTCACTTACCTAATCTTTATTACTTGAAACGATCGGTGCACTTGTCGTGTTTTGCCGAGTCACACAACAGGCTGTCTTACAGGTTTCACATCACTTTTCATGATAATTTTGTGAGTACAGAAGGAGGGGTTTATACCTTTAAGATCGGAAATAGACTAGCCAATGGCTGTCTTGTGCTCCTTGAGTACTTTCAGCAATTTTTCTTCCTCATGCCATTCCAGCCCTCTGTTGATTATGACTGGATATGTTTCTTGCTCACCTAAGAATATATATTTCAAGTGTTCAGGCAATTCCTTCAGCTATACCTTAGGTGCTCCCGCTGGAATATCATCTTCCTTTTTCTCCAGCTCTTCCAGCACAGGTTCACAGGTTTCTGCAGATTGCAATTCTGCAGCAATTTCTGCTGCTGCATTTTCTGCTTCTGTTGCATTTTCTTCTGCAACATTTTCATTTTTTTCTGCAGTTTCTGCTGCTGTCATACCTGCATAAACTGCATTATCCAATACATCCAACCTAAAACAACCATGTTCATCAACTGGATGCTTCATGGCATCAAATACATTAAAGACAACTGTTGAGAACACGGCAAGTGCACCACTCGTTTCAAGTAATAAAAGTAGGTAAGTAGAGTATCGTCTCCACAGGGATTGGGGTGAAATTCACAGTAATTATAAGTCTCAGTAATTGGAAGTAAAAAGAAATTATTTTAGAAGAATTGTTGTTGAGTTGGTTGAAGTGTGGAATATAAAACAGAATTTAAAGAACTAAGTGCAGTAAATTAAATAGAGTTGTTACCAATAGAAGAACAATTTTGGTCAGGCACAATCCCTTTTGATTCCTACCACTTTCACTTAACTGGTTTATCAAGTTTGCTCACTCAAATGATATATCTTTCCTAGTTTAGCAAACCCTATTTTCTTAGCAGTTTAACCCTTTGACAATAACCCTAATTCCTTAGTGATTCCTATCAAGCATGTAAAAGACTATAACATATGGTTTGCCTATTTCTGATTGTTCTGAGAATAAATCTTTCCTACTTTAGCTAATCCCTAATCCCTTAGTGAATTAACCCTTTAACCTGAATCGAAAACCTAATTCCTTAGTGAAGTCTATCAAGTTAAGCATTTAAAAGACCATATTATAAGTTCTGCAGCCACGCATCCATATCCCTAGGTAATGAACAATTGTTACTTTACTAAGGTTAGAAATTAGAATCCCAACGTCCCCATTGCAAATCCTAACCCTCAATACTTAATTAGAATGGCCAATTCCAAATAAGAATAAAACAATAAAGAATAGAGTAAAGCAAAACAATCAAGAAATTCTCATTCAATACCAGTTAAGTTACAGAGGAGTTCACATCAGTTCATGGCCTTCCCACAATACAAGATTTAGCCTGCCATAGGCCTCAAGAATACAAAAGTTGTTGAATAATTCATAATTCTGTTGAAACCCTAGCCTTGATTCTTGAATTCCAGAGGTTTGTAGAAGTGTTTCTGGATGATAGATGGTTAATGGATGAATAATAGATGCTTTTCTTCAGTCCTCAGAGGCCTTATATTTATAGAATAATTTAATTAAGGTAACATAGCCTAAAATAGTGCCAAAATTCGAAACAGATAAATCTAAATCAAGAAACAGAATCTTTGTGGGGCGACCCGTGCGGAATCCCGTGCTAATCGCGTGGACTGCTCGAATGGATGGCACTGATCGTGTGGAACTCCATGCTAATAGCGTGGAGTCTTCGAGCTGAATGGCCTGATGCTAGACTTCTGGCGCTGATGGCGCGGCTGTGGCGTGATCCGCGCGGAGGCTTCGAATAAGTGGCGCGGTTAGCGTGGCCATTGCGCGAGTCGCGTGACTTCTTCGAGTTGGAAGGTTGGCCTTTGAGCATCTGGCGCTACTGGCGTGGAGTGTGGCGCTGATTGCACGGCTTGTTCGAATCTGAGGCCTGTTGTTATGCACTTGGCGTGACTCTCGTGGAATCTGGCACGATCCGTGCGAGACCTTGAATCTTGTTTTCTTCCTTCTTTTGCCTTGATTATCCTCTTTTAAGCCTTAAAATGCACAAATGGTAATGATATGAGATTAAATCAAACTTAATAATAAACTAACCTATTCTAATCTATTTTCTTAATTATTTAACTAAATTATAATCTAAAACTATCCTAAAACTAAGATGTGTTTGCAACACATCAAACAATTCCCAGATTTGACAGTTGCTGTCCCCAGCAATAGAAAGATTTCAAGAGTAAAACCCTAGCCTTGATTCTATGTAGGAATGAATTCCAGAGGTTTAGAATGATAAAATATGATGCCCAGAGTCCTCTCTTCAGTCACAGAGGCCTTTCTTTTATAGAATCGTTTAATTTGGGTAATAAAGCCTCTTCCTGTGCCAAATTTCGAACCAGATATTTTTAAATAAGGCAACAGTATCTTCGTGGCGCGACTCGCGCGGGACTTGCGGCTCTATGGCGCTGATGGCACTGATTCCACGCTAACAACGTGAAGTCTTCGAGCTGATTTGGCTGGTCCTTGCATGCTTCCACGCTACTCGCGCGGGATCTCACGCTGATGGCGTGGCTTCTTCGAATTTGTGGCACTACTAGTGTGGGCTTCCACGCTGATCGCGTGGAGTCTTCGAGTTGACTGCCCACTTTAAGGTGTATGGCACTAATCACGCGAGACTTGGCACGATCCGCGTGGCTTGTTCGAAACTGGGGCTTGTATTTTGGCCTATGGCGCGACTCGCGCGGGATCTGGCGTGACTCGCGCGGGATCTGGCGCGACTCGCGCGGGATCTGGCGCGACTCGCGCGGGATCTGGCGCGATCCGCGCAAGTCCTTCAACTTGCTTTTCTTATTTCTTTGCTTGATTCTCCTCTTTTTGGCCCTGAAATGACAACTTGGTACTAAAATGAGATATAATTAAATATAAACAACAATTAAACTAATTCTAACCTATATTCCTAAGGATTTTATTGAATTATAACCTAAAACTAGCCTAAAACTAAGATGTGTTTGCAACAATGGTGCTCAGAGTGTTGCTTGTAGAAGCTGATTATTCCACATGCCAAATCATCGCTGCGCTTCTTCACAAATGCAGTTACACAGGTTCTTCTTCTTTTTAATTCTCGAGATTTTTCATTTTTTATATGATTTCTCTATTTATGTCATTTTTCCTGTGGCATTGTATTACTTAATTAGTTGCGAAAATTTAATTTGTATTCTTCCGTTTTGATTCTGGTCTCTAGAATTACTTTACGTGTATAATTGCGGTAGCATCATCATCATCCAAAGGTGTGTTTAATTTTCCACGTGTTGGATTTGGTCATCACCAAAATGATCCTCTTCAGTTTTGAGTAAACTTGATGAAATCTCAGCCATCCTTTATTTTTAATACTACTATTTGATAAATTTAAATTGTAAATTAAAATGTATGGGTTTAATATAAGCTCCATCAATATACATGAATATCAATGTGATGGCATGTAATAATTTAGAGATGCAACTTGTAATAATTTTTTAGCTTAATATACATGAATATCTTACCAAGATATATTGAGATTTGTCTTATAAACTGGATAAAATGTACCAGTGGGAAACTGAAATTTGTGGTTAAAGTGACACTATTCTGTGTGTAAACTTCTGAAAACAGAGCGTTGGGAAGTATAATGTACCATGGTGTTGGATTTTCGGTGAAGAGAATGACCACAAAAATGCAGTTTTATTGAAGTATAGGTTCTTTTGGGAGAAGGGAGGATGTACAATTTACTCTAAATTTAGCATATTGCCACTGGGATAAGATCTAATCATCTAACTACTTTGAACTTCAGGTTGCTAGTGTTGTCTTTATATATCACTTCTACATCGATGTTGTTTTGGACCTTTGTTCCTTGCTTTCTTAAACCGATGATGCGGCTGTCATCTCAGGTTAGGCTAAAACATACTTATTTTGTTACCATTTTCGTAGCACTATTAGTAGCTCATGAATAAATTTTTCTTCCTTTCTGCACTCCAAACAAATGAACTTTATGAGCTAGTTGTTGTTGCTTTCTGCTTGTTATCTGCATGGGTAAGAAAAACAAATGTTGATTGTTGTTACTGACTCCTTATCATTTTGTAGCTTCATTTTCCATAAAAGTCGTGCACTCTTGCTGATGACATTTGTCTGCTAGACTGCAATGTCAGATGCATGTTATTTTGTGGAGTACTTCTATTATTTGAAAATAACATGTTTTAAGTGTGTGTGGATTAAGGGTAAGGGATTTTTGTAGCAGCTGGTAAGTGAGAAGAAACACATCATACATGCATTCTGATTTTGGAAAATAAAAAAAGACCTCTTTGTTCTATCTGTCATATTTATTCTTCTATAAATGTTGAATTTGCAGGATTTTCTTCAGGAAAAGCTGGTACCATAGCATATGCTTGTACACAAGTAGTTTATCTCTGCACTGATTTCTCATAAATTAATCATGTGATCCATTATTCTGTCTGAATTTCATCTATTACAATGAATGATAGATTCCATTTACCTTATTGGGAGCCATTTTTATGGATAAGTCTGGAAGAAGACCTCTTGTAATGGTAAATCTATTTGCAAGCCCTTATCTATCAAGGTCAACTTAAAGTATGTGGAATAAGAACTTTGATGCTCAACAAAAATTCTTGTATATATGCAGGTTTCTGCAGCTGGGACATTCTTAGGTTGCTTTATTGTTGGTGTTGCTTTCTTTCTCAAGGCAAGTCTTAAATTAGTATAAAAAATGTAGAATATTTTCTCCATAAATTGTGTGAATGTGTGTGTCTTTATTCTAAAATTCGCTTATATTAGCAGTTGCTGGTGTGTTGGTGAGTTTTATTGTGCAACTTTCATTTACAAGTTACAACCCTCCACCCCCTTCTCAAATTCTAGTTTGAACTAAAATTCTCCTATCTTTTGAATCTTATTGTTATCAGATCTACATAGCAGCATTTTCAATTGGGCTCGGATCAATGGGTGATAATGTCTAAGGTATGTATCATTTGGCACCAAAAGTTATAGCTATAGGCATAAAAAAAAGCTAGTCAACATCAAAGCAAATAGTTGAAGTAAAGGCCAACAATTAAAAAATGAAGGATTATTTTCTTTTCCTGTCCTTGAGCTTCTGGAAAAAGGAAATGTGAAGCATTGATGATAGGAATCAAAGAAGGTGACATTCTCAAAATGAAGAAAATTCTTAGGCAAAACAAATCAACTCCTTATTTTGAAGATGACATTTGTTATATTCATTTTTCTTTTTTTCTAAATACACTTTCCTTACTAGTATAAATGCTCATTATACTCAAAATAATCCTATATCATCATTTAAGAAACTACATTAGTAGAAAATACTTTTTGAAATACAAAATGAATAGTATTGGAAATATTTAACAGTATGTAAGTCCTATCAACTCTCCAATACTCTTTCTCAAATTCCATGTAAATGGCATTCACAAAATGATGGTCATTCATTATAGATGATGTAACTAAAGAACTTCAATTGAAGAAATTAATCGAAAGCTAAATGATATACTGAAAACAAGATTGATATGTGACTGAAATAGTAGGTGCATTAGTAACTGCTTTGATGGAATTTGGAGTAATTGTGAGCATATGTTTGAAGGATTCTGCGGGTGTACTTCATCTGAAGAAATTATCAAGTGCTGGTATCACTCATGTCCATCTATTGCCAACATTTCAGTTTGCTGGGGTTGATGATCAAAAGGAGGACTGGAGATTTGTAGGTAAAATTTATGACAGATTATCCTCTGAACAAACCCTTGTTTCACAGTTAAGTTAAACCTCCTCAGTCCTCCCTTCAATGCGTATTTCATGGAACCTCTTCTTGAATGGGCTATACTTGTATCTCTTCCTTACAAGACTGGATTTTTTTTAATTGAAAAATAGTGGTAATATAAAGAAAAAATATTAAAAGAAATCTCACATAATATTTACTGCAGAGATTAAGCTTTGTTTCCACCCTCTTAGGTTTCCTTTTCATAGCATTGTTCATTTCTGATCTATCCTACATTAGATCAACAGTATGTGTTGTCAGACACTTGTGAGTCTATATACACAAAGATACAGATAGTTATCGGTAGTTTTGTATTTATTTAATTGTGTACAGACATCCATGCAGACATAGCACACCTTATGCTATTTTTTTGTTATTGATACTCATTTTTTTGCTTGTAATCAAATAAATGGTTCGAATTTTTTTTATTTTATTTAGCATTATTGTTAATTTCTCTTGACTTTCAATTTTTATATTCTTCTACATTTAAAGGTCTTCTGACTTAGAAATCAAGTATATCTAACATCTTATTTTAGGCATCATACTTTTTAATTTTCCCTGCACAAAGGCACAATTTTTTAGACACTATTGCTTGTTTAGTCAAAATTCGACACTGTGATTCTGTTATATAAGCTTAACCTATTCTTCTTTTTAATGATACATTTTTTGTAGGCCTTGGACACACTTGGCAACAGCAAATGGCGAGTTAATAGAAGATTACTAGGTGTTGTGGAGTCCCTCTGAGCTGGAGGAGGTAACATTGCAGGTCTGATTGATCATAAAGATGTAAGCATAAACAGTAACAACTTTTGAAGATATCTTTACATAAGTTCTTGTCTATATCCGTTGTGCTTACATTTTTCTGCCCAAAATTTAAATTGAATAAGTGCTGAAATTTAGGGGGAGTTAAAGTGTAAAAACGAATCTATGCCCAAGTTCTTCGTCTTTCTGACCACATTTTTTTTAATTTTATTTAGCATTATTGTTAATTTCTCTTGACTTTCAATTTTTATATTCTTCTATCAACTTTTATTGAGATATTCAGCTAAAAACTTAAACTAATAACTAAACAAAAATTTTCTGTTGGATATCCTTTGTTTCTTGAATGTGATTCTTCAAATAATGTATATGCACCCATTCCCAGATTTAGAAAATTGTTGTCCCCAGCAACACATGAAAAGGATTATGTGTTGCTAAATATTCAATCATGTATGCATTATTTGAGAAATCACAACCAGAATGAACATTAATCCAACAGAACTTATTTAAAACAATAATTAAAATAGCAAAACAACTACCCTAAAAGTAATTAAAAATAAGAGCAGTAAACAAATTAATTAATCTTTGGTTGTCACTTTGCTGTAGAATGCATCAGTGCTTCACTGGCTGTCTTTCTCAATCTCCTCATTCTGCAATACAGAAAATTTCCAAACTATACCTGATGCAGTGGGGTGAATTCCCAGATTTGATTCATTAAATGCAATAAACCAGATATAATGCAACATCTTATGCAGACACCAATTCAATTTCACCAATGGCCAGTACACACTATGCACGTTATGACAGAGAATTGAAAAGCTTCACCTAGATTCCCACGTTTAGCCCAATGAATGCCCCTAAGTCATTTGGTCCTAAGCTGTCATGGACATAGTTCACACAAACAGATATATGCAGTCAACATTAAATCCTGTGTCCATTTCTTGGTCCACCCCACCTAAGCATTAACAGTAACTATTTTGTGGTTTAAAAATCTTGTCAAGATAACCATTTATTCAAACATTCACATTTTAAGCATTTGAGGTTACTTGCAAGTCCAAAATTTCATTCAAAACATAACAAGAATCAGAACCAATTTATTCGTATCATGCTATTAGCCTCAATGATTCCCAGATTTGGGTCATTACATGTTCAAGGCTTAGTTCCAGTCTTAATTGAAGAAACCAATTAATTTAACTTGAAAAACAATTTTCACAGTCCCGCACGGTCAGCACGGCAATTGGGGCAAACCGCGCCATAATTCACTGGAAGGGCTTTCAGCTCGAGCACTTGGCGCAGTTAGCACCACTATTCACGCGGTTAGCGTGAATTGCCCGCATTGTGGCGCGGTCAGTGCTGGACTTGGCGCGATCCACGCGGAGGTTACAAATTATAGGCCTGGGTTTGAACTCTTCATGCGATTAGCGCGATCAGCGCCACCTTTTTAACAGGCCTTTTCTTTTTACTTTTAAATGCTTTTTGTGCTGAACTAAAAATGCAATAACCCTAAATGCCTAAAATTAATCATGCATGAAATATAAATCTACTGCTACCAAATTAAAAACAATATTTAAAAGTATGTATTTACATCAAAAGATTGCTTGTTTAACGTCTTAAGCTAGACGCGTCCTGCTGTTTAATCATATGTGGATTTAAGTGAAATAGGCGCTGCGTCTCTATCCACTTGTTCTTCAAAGTGAAGCTTCAGCCGACATTTGTTAACTTTAAAAGCTCTGCCCTTGTCTAAAGAAGAAATCTCAACTATTCCATGAGGACAAATCTTTTTCACTAAGAAAGGACCAGACCAAAAGAATTCTGACTTACCTGGAAACTTCAAGCGATATTTTGACAACATCACTTGTTGTCCTGGCTCAATTTCTTTTTGGCGAATTTTGTTACACCACTTCTTGGTCTTCTTCTTGCAGGTTTTATCATTTTTATCTGTAGCAACATGTGTTTTGTCTGCAGTTTGATGCTTCCTTTTTGCAGCATTCAGCTTGTTGACCCAATTCTTCTTAGATGTTTTCACAGCCTTTTCTGGAATCTTTTTCAGCTTAACCCTTCATGCTACAGCTGGTAGCGCGGCTCCCACGCTAACCGCGTGGAGTCTTCGAGTTGGGAGGCTGATCTTGGTATTTGGCGTGGATCGCGCGGAACATGGCGCGATTGGCGTGGAGTCTTCGAGCTTGACACTGTATTTTTGCATCATGGCGCGACTCGCGCGGATTCTGGCGCGATCCGCGCTAGACTTTGAACCTTGTTTTCTTCTTTACTTGGCTTTAAACTCCTCTTTTGGCCCTGAAATACATACTTTAGCAAAGAATGAGATATAATTGAATATGATTAACAATTAAGCTAATTCTAACCTATATTTTTATTTATTCAATTAAATTCTAACCTAAAACTAACCTAAAACTACGATGTGTTTGCAACACATCAGGGTACAACACATCTCAGTTTGGGCCTAATATTTATCCTATATACCATGTTTGTATGGTGGCGCGATGGATATAATTGATAAGCAATCAAATCACCTGGACCCACAGAGACACACTATTTGGAAAGTTTACTCTAGGAAAATAGGACTTAATTTTAATAACTGTAATGGAACTCGCTTTAACTTTTAATGACTACCATATAGCAATTTATGGAGCAGTTATGTATTTTCACTTTTTTGGGTGTGGTAGTGTTAGGCGATAGTTATGTGTGATATTAGAGAGTTTTTGGATAGAGCCTCTATAGGAGTTTCTGAACTTTGGGACAACAAAATTTGAGTTTTTAGGCCGAATTGTTCCTAGTGAAAACATATTTTTAACTAGTAATTGAACAAATACTATTGTTATTTTTTGCCCCTTTGCACGAATGTGATTTTTTTATGGGTTTGTGTTTAATTACTTTGTGTAAACTTTATGTTTCAGGGCCTGCTATGGTGTTTCGAGGTTTGTTATGGAGAGTGGTACTAAGGGATGCGAGGTCTGTTCTGCAGTAGTGACTTGGCTTTGAAGGTTGTGATATACTCATAGTAAAGCATGAGTTCTTTTTGTAATTAACAACCTGACTAATATTACTAGTTTTTATTTAAGTGGGAGATATACTCAATGGCCTACCAAAAGCTTTTAACTACATAGAGTATTGCTCTTTTCATTTTGATAAGTCATGTACATTAGGGTGGATAATAAATACACATGGAAGTTAATCTGTATAGTTTTAACTATTCAATAGTTGCATAATATTGTAAATAGCCTTCAACTATTTTTGATTCTTTTTTTTTTATGAAGATGGCTTATATGAATGGAAACTTCTCTGAAAATAATTATAGAACTAATGGAAATGGTTAAAATTAGGGAAATATTAATGAGTTTTTTTATCAAAAAAATATTGTTTTTGGCAAAAAAAAAAAAAGAAAAAACACTTTGTGGCGGTTTTTAAACCGCCGGAAATAGAAAACTTGAAAAGAATATAAAAGAATGAAAATAAATTTGTGGCGGCTAAAAACCACCACAAGTTTTCTGGCAAATTTACCAGCATTCCTCTAAAAACCGCCACAATTTTTTTTGACATCGTTAATTCTGACAGTCCATCTTAACTGTCAGAAATTAATTTTGTGACGGTTTTTAGCCAACAGAAATGGCTTTTTTAGCCGCCACAAAAATATAATTTTTTTGTAGTGTTTGATTTCCTCCTTTTTGTCTCAAATTCATCATTAGAAATCATATTTTGAATTTTCATAGCTTGGACATCTTGAAACTCATCATGTCACTTAGAAGAACTAACAACAACATTTATAATAAAGAATTGATGAACATTCTTAAGGATGTGTTTGATAAAGGGAGAAAAAATTGAGGAAGGAAAGGTAGGTAGATGAGAAAATAAAAAGAAATATGTGGGAAATAAAATAGAAATAGGTAAGAAATAAATTAAAATGGTTTAATATGTAATAAAAGGAAGAAAAAAAAAGAAAGGAAATTACATTGGAAGTACCTTAATACCCTTGCATTTATGTGTTTTATTTTTCTCTAATTCCAAGTTCAGGCAAAACAATAAATTTGTGTAAACAATGCAAAATTCCTCAACTTCTTCAATGTTAATTGTGAGAAGCCCAAATCTATATAGCTGGTCCTTTTTTTTCATACGTGTGCTACTTTAATTGAAACAATGCGTTTTGATTTGTAAGCTGTCATATATATGCAACCTTTCCACTAAAGTGTTGTTACATGTTTTCCTTTTTGGTTTTTATGCTATTCTTTTCTCCAGCACACCCGAGAAGCTTCCTATTGCTTTTCTTTTCATCTTGTGTTTTTTCTCTGTAGCCTAGCTCTGCTAGGTTTGCCATTTTTTCATAAATCTTGAGCTTGGTGAGTGAAAACTGAGTGATGATTATATAGGTTTTTATGTGGTATATGTTTTGTGTTCTTGTTGGTGTGATATTACAGGTGGAGCTCATCTCTCTCTCTCTCTCGGGTTTGATCCTGTTGATGTTCTTGAGGCTATTCTCTGTAAGGAACTGTGGGAGAGAAAGGTGAAAGGTTGGGTAATGTATGTTCTTGACATAGAGTAGTTAACTTTTGTAAATCTTGTTTTCTTGCTTACATGTTATTTTTAGGCTTTGTTCTTGTTGAAAGTTTAGCCTTGCAATCTTGAGAACGTTGTTGTAATATTCTTGTAATATTAGTGTGAGTAATAAAGGGTCTACAGGTTCTTTGTCCTTGGATGTAGGTAACAAGGAGTTTCTCCTAGTTACTAAACCAAGTAAAATACTAGTGTATTATCTTTCTCTTTTAATTTTGGTTTATGATTGTGTGCATGAAAACTCTAACAAGTGGTATCAAGAGCTTTGGTTGGTTCTTTTGTTCTTGTCTTCTTTGTTTGTTTCAGGCTTTGGTGCTTATGTATACCTCAGACCTTTGAACACTCAAGAATGGGTTCAGCCAGAGTTGAGGTGGAGAGGTTTGACGAGAAAAGAGACTTCAACATGGGGCGCAAGAAGATGAGGGTTGTTCTGGTACATCAAAAGTGCTCTAAAGCATTTGGTGGTTGATGTGTTGCAAACACATCTTAGTTTTAGGCTAGTTTTAGGTTATAATTTAGATAAATAAGTTAGGAATTAGAATAAAATTAGTTAGTTTATTATTATATTTAATTTAATCTCATTTTATCATCATTTGTGCATTTCAGGGCTTAAAAGAGGAGAATCAAAGCAAAAGATGAAGAAAAGCAAATCTGAAGTCCCGCGCAGATCGCGCCAATCTCCGTGCGAGTCGCGCCGAATGCCAAAATCAAAGTCCAAGCTCGAAGACCCCACGCGGTTAGCGCGGGAACCGCGCCACGAGCGCCACCTAGTCGAAGCTCCCGCGCGATCAGCGCCAGAAGCCGCACGATCTGAAACGACCGCTTTTGCTTCACTTTTATTACGTATTTATTTTATTTTCTACGGATTTTTTTTTTCGAAAAAACATAAAGAATGAAAGTTCAAACGAATCTTGGTTGATTTTTAAAACAAATTTAGAAATGAAGGTTCAAATGAAAATTCCGTTGATTTAAGAACGAGTTTAGAAATTATAAGAGCTTTACGCGTTATTTAAATTAGATAGTCCATAACGTTCACACATACCATACAGTCCATTCATTATTACATATCCAGAATCCCATATATAAACAGTCCATAGTACAGCACAAGCATAGATCATCAAAAGCAGACAAACAGCACATAATCTTCATCGTATCTTCTCGTACGGCATCCATATCACTGCTTTTCTGCTCGCCCAAATAATTTGGGGTCATCACAGGTGTCAACCACCAGACACAACACAGGGTCAATCTTGATAAACAAAATTTAAATATCAATAGACAAATAATAAATATACATGAACAATTATACAGATATATATAAATAAGTCATTTTCACACCTAATTGTCATGAAATGCATGTTTATCTTATTATATGATGCATGACTGAGATCTCAGCTTCACAACGTCTCAATAATTGTGGCCACAGTCAGATAACCCCACCCTCACCTTAGTGGAACGAACTTATCCATCCCGTCAGGGTAGCCCAGTGTCGCGTAGGAGTATCACTCCCATCCATGTGATCATCATGGTGGTGTGGTCCTCACTGTCTCAACTACCCCCAAGTTAAAAACACGTATGGAACTCAGTTTAGTTATCTGA
>PYAF01001701.1:120378-135880 GCA_007407185.1 Glycine tomentella | reverse complement strand
ATCACGTATGCATTTTTAATCACATCAACACATTATATCTCCATTGTTCACTACAACATCATTATTTTTACTCATTAAATCAAGTTGTGAACTTTTGTTTCTTTAATCCTACATCAAGGATCACATAGGTATATCACACCACTTAATGCTTCTTTCCATAAATCTTGGTATCAAATCTTTATTATATATTTTTTTTCTTTCTTGGTTACATACTTAGAAATTATTATACCTACGTACTCATGTCACCATAACCATTTGAATACAGCAACAGAAAGCAACAATACAGCAACAGCATGCATACCGTATTGATTAAGTACGTCAATTAGCTTACAGCTTTATTTAACTACGTTAACAGCATACAGATTTATTTGACAGTATACGGCTTTATTTTACAGCAACTATGTAACTTTATCTACAGCAATATTTGACTACAGAATTACCCAAATATAACTAATTTATCCTACAACAATTATTTAAATTTAGAATACAGTCAAAAAATAAATATACAGCAGCTAATAAATTATATCAACAACAACCAAAATTTTCTACAGCCATACACATATATAGATATAACTAATTTTAATTCATTTAGGACTTTCATCATGGCATGCTAACTTAGAGTTCTTTTAGCTTTAATTCTAGTATATTAAAGATTAAACTATCCTAATCAACTACCTAAAACAATATCATTTTGAACAATAGAAGCTAAGTATTTAATTTGATTATGGGTTTCTTCTTTCATCCAAATACAAATTTTTTTTTCTTAAATCTATCTTAACTCAAGTAGTTAGTGAGCTTAAATTAAAGATTTATTAGAGGTAAGCTAATACTTAAATTTCATTTAGCAAGACTCCCCCATACCTTAAGTGTTGGTTGAATTTGAACAAGCTTGCCTCATTACTCCTAGTTTCACGTGGCCTTGTGGACCTTGTTGGTGTGTTTTCTCTTATGAAAGTGATAGCAAAGGATGGTGTACGGTTAAGACTTAGTATCTTGGCTTCAACAAGGCTAAAAACAAAAGGCAAGTGGGGTAACTTTGGGCTGCACGGTTGGTTCCTTTGGCTGACCAAAAATTTCATTCCTTCACTTCCTTATATAGCATGGTCTAATAATTGCCTTATTCTTATTGGTTGATGGCTTAGCCCTTTTGGTCCACACAATCCTTCTTTCCTCAATGATTTGCACGGATGTAGCTTTCTTGGATGAGCTTAAGTTGATTTTTTTTTTCTTGCAATAATAGAAGATGCTTTGCATTTATGACTTCATTCCTTTGGTCCCCCCAATCATTCCTTTATCTTGCCACATGCTTACTCCTAATTGGCTAATCTTTTACTTCTCTTGAATTGGCCCCTCCATCCTTATTCTTACTTCATTTCACGTGGCATTTAGGATTCGAGGCTGGTTGTGATTTTTTCCTCTTCTTGACCATAGCACTCCTTTGGTTTCCAATAATATTTGTTTTCTTTTCCTTCTCTTCACCGTGCCATGCTTCTTAGTTTCACATAATGCTTCCCTTTGTTCTATTTTGGTTTCTAGTTATTTTACACATGGCCTATAAAATAATTCCTATCCATCTAGATTTTTCTAATTCCTTCTCCCATTAGTCACACGGTACATATTGTTTCCAAATCTATTATATTCTCCCTTAAACACATGAAATAGCAAAAATCTTGTTTTCTTGTTGTTTTAATTTATAAAATCACTAAACTATCTTAATAACTTAGTCTATTTAGTCCATAATCACAAGAAGATTCCTAAAATTATGTTCATCATTCTCCTCTAATTTTTTTAGTGATTAGAATAACTTAAATTGAATTTTATTTCAAAATATGTATTAAATTCTAAAAATCTTGCTAGTTAGTAAATTTTAATTTTCTAATCATCCTAAAATATTTCTTCCAATCCATATTCAATAAGTAAAAATATTGGGGTGTTACACGATCCGCGCCACAAGGCCTGGAAGCAGTTCTGATTCTAATTTCTGACCTTAGTAAAATAACAATTGTTCATCACCTAGGGATAGGGATGCGTGACTGCGGAACTTTATAATATAGTCTTTTATATGCTTAACTTGATAGATTTCACCAAGGAATTGGGTCTTTGATTCGGGTTAAAGGGTTAATTCATTAAGGCATTAGGAATTAACTAGAGTAGGAAAGATTTATTCTCCGAGCAAAAGAATTCGGAAACCCTTATGATATGTTCTCTAAATGCTTAGTTTGACAGAATCGCTAAAGGCTTAGGGTTCTTGATCGGATTAAAGGGCTGAATTGCTAGTTATCTAGGATTTACGAATATAGGAGAGATTTATTATTTGTGATCAAACTTGATAACCCAGTTAAGTGAAAGAGGTAGTGAACATTGGGGATTGTGCTTGACCACAATCGTTTCTTCCATTGGTAACTTTTCAAATTATTTTACTGCATTTATTTTAACTTCTGTTTTCCATTCAATACTTCAACCAACTCAACAAATATTTTCTGTTTTACTTCCAATCACTTAGACTTGTCATTACTGTGAATTTCACCCCAATCCCTGTGGAGAACGATACTCACTTACCTAATCTTTATTACTTGAAACGATCGGTGCACTTGCCGTATTGTACGATTTTCGCAACAATGGTGAGAAAGATTTACCCTCATCTTTATCTAAGACTGATAAAAATGATATTCTTGAAACTGCATATAGTCTGTTAATTATGCATTTGAGTGATAATGTTCTTAGACAAGTTAATGATGAAACTACTGCTTCTGGTATTTGGTTAAAATTAGAATCTATGTTAATGACTAAATCTCTCTCAAACAAAATATTCTCAAAGAAAAACCGTTTGGTTTCAAAATGGAATCTAGTAAATCTTTGGATGATAATTTGGATGAGTTCAAGAGAATAACTATTAGTCTTGCTAATATTGATGAAAATATTACTGATGAAAACCAAGCTATTACTTTTCTTAATGCTTTGCCTGATTCCTACAAGGATGTGAAATCTGCTATCAAGTATAGAAGGGAGTGTCTGTCATTAGAAGATGTAATAGGAGCCTTAAAGTCTAAAGAACTAGAAATGGTAGTGAATAAGAAAGTCACTGCAGAAGGACTATTTATTAAAAAGAATTTTAGTAAAAAGAGTCAATTTCAAGGAAAAGAAAAAAAGAAAAGAACAATACTGAAAATAAAAATAAGCCACTTGTTAAGGGAAAGCTGACTTGTTGGTTGTGTCATAAGGAAGGACATATTAGGAGAAATTTTCCAAAAAAAGGAAAAGGTCAAAATAATGGGAATAGGATATATTATGTTAATCTGACTAGTGGTTTTGAGGATAGTGAGGTCCTAGCTGTGTCTAATGCTTCATGTGAGAGGGAGTGGGTGATGGATTCTGGTAGTACCTACCATATGACACCTGAAAAGACTAGTTAATCTGTCTTAAGAAAATTAAAGGTGGAAAGGTGATGATGGGAAATAACCAAACCTATCGAATAGAAGGAATTGGAGCTATTAGGTTTAGGCTGAGAGATGGGACTGTTAAGGTTCTCAAGGATGTGAGATGGGTCCCTAACCTTAGGAGAAACTTCATATCTCTAGAAATGTTAGACAAGAGTGGAGACAGCTTTAGGAGTGTTCAAGGAATACTAGAAGTGGTTAAAGGATCCATAGTTCTTATGAAAGAGATGTTAGATAATGGTCTCTATTTTCTAGATGAAGAAGCTTTAGGACTTGAGTCTTGTAGTGTCAGTAGAAAGCCTAGTGAGTCTTCTCTTTAGCATAAAAGACTAGGCCACATTAGTAATCAAGGATTACAAGAGTTATATAAACAAGGTATTTTAAGTTTTAAAGCATTTGCTCCTATTGATTTATGTGAAACCTGTGTTTTCAGAAAATCTCACAGATTAAAGTTTCAAATAGGAAAGAATGAAACTAAAAATATCTTGGATTATATACACTCTGATTTGTGGGGGTCACCTAACATTCCTAGTTCACTTTCTGGTTGCCATTACTTTCTTTCTATGATAAATTCTCATTCCAGACGTGTGTGAACTTATTTTTTAAAACAAAAAATCAAGCTTTTGATTGTTTTAAAGATTGGAAAGTCCAAGTAGAAACTGAGACAGGAAAGAAGGTTAAAGCATTAAGAACTGATAATGGATTGGAATTCTGTATAACCAATTTAATGATTTCTGCAAACAATACGATATTTTAAGACATAGAGCTTGTGCGGAAACACCTCAGCAAAATGGCATTTTCTGAAAGGATGAATAGAACTATTTTAAATAAAGTTAGATGCATGCTTGCTGATTCTGGTCTTAGAAAATCTTTTTGGGTAAAAGCTATTTCTACTGTTTTCCATGTTATAAACAGGTCACTTTCATCTGCTATTGATTTCAAAACTCCCATGGAAATGTGGTATGGTAAGTCTCCTAACCTGAGTTATCTAAACCCCTTTGGCTATTTAGCTTATGTTCACACTAAACAGGATAAGTTAGCCCCTAGGGCTCTTAAATGAAAATGAAAGGAACACTTCAAAACAACCAAGAGGGGGGGTGAATTGGTTGAACCTTGGTAAATTAAAATTTTCAAGTCAGAGTTTTTTTCACAGGATCTTTATCACTTTAAAAATGTTTTGAAACCAAGAATCATTTATTCAATCAAATTTCTCTGTCACGAAATCATTGAGTAATACAAAACTTTCTGTGCAAACAATTTAAATCACCACCAAAACTATTGAGAGATGAAGAGATAAGAAGAAATATTAGCCACTGATTTTCATACTGGTTCACTTCAAACACTATGAAGCTACATCCAGTTCTTCCACTCAACACTAGAGTAGAGTTCCACTATTGCAAAAATTATTCTTACAAGATACTACAAGCCTCTCTTTATCAACCCTAGATAAAGTTTAGAAGTCTAAAACACTATTAGACCCTTAGAGACCAAACCCAAACTGAGAACACTACTCAACTTCCCTTAGAGAAACACTATCTCTAATCATGTAAGAAAACCCATTTACAATAGACTAATCATTACAGAAATCAATTAAAAGAATTACACCTTCAAAGACTAAGGAAAGATTTCACCTGATAATCCAAAGAACATATGCATGTGAATGATTCAATCAGGTTGAAAGAGAGATTACAAACTTAATGCATTCCTTTCCTTATGCTTTGACTCAATGATGATGCTTTACTTCACCAAATCAAAAACCCATTCGAATTTGTGAAGCCTATGTGATGTTAGAAATTCAGAAACCACACTAAAGAAAGCTCATAAACGTTTGTGATTGCTCAGTATACGAATTTCTCAAAGTCACAAAAAACAGAGCAAGAGGTTTCTATTTATAACTGATTTCTAATTAAAAATAATCAATTAAACACTCTCCTGTAATCGATTATTTCGCATATGTAATCGATTAAACCAAGAATGTAATCGATTAAAGTGCTCCTGAAATGTTCTAGGTTTGAGCTATGAACAATGTAATCGATTATTCCGTGGAGTAATCGATTAAGACAGACAGTCATATTTTTCCAAATGCACTATGGAATCGATTATGAAATATGGTAATCAATTAAGACAGTCAGTCATATATTTTCAAATGTACTATGTAATCGATTAAAACGATATGTAATCGATTAAACCAGCAGAACATGTAATCCATAGGCATAGATTGTAATCGATTACGAATTTCTGTAATCGATTAAGACAGTCAGCATGATTTTCTTATTTAAGCCTATGTAATCGATTAATTCGATATGTAATCGATTACAATGTTCTTGATTTGTTTTCCAGAAGGCACGAAGAATAAAATAATCGATTTTATCAATGTTGTAATCGATTAATGCAGTAAAACTTCTTTTTTCCAAAAACTTAGCTTTTTAAATGCCTTACTGGTTCATTGCTTTTACTTAGACCTTTAATCTAACAACCCTAGATGAATGATTATGCATGATATGCTTTTGGATTATCAGATTGCACAGCTTTCCTCTTACATGAATCAAATTGGTCTTCAATAGCTTTCTTTGACATTTTCCATTGAGGCATGTTGAAAGCACAAAACACTTAAGCTTGATCCTTGTTCATTCATGTATGGCTCCTCTTGAATCAACAATCTCCCCCTTTTTGGCTTTAAACATGCCAAATCTTCCATTTGATTAAGCACAAATACATGGGAATAAATTGAGAATCAATTGAAGATCTTCAAGCTTTATATATCTGAAAAATTTCAAATCCCTTTTGCCAAGAAACAAGTGTTAAAGCAAATATGATTCATGAAATTTCAATTAACCTTTATGTTAACAGATTAGATTCGTTTTTACACTTTAACTCCCCTAAATTTCAGCACTTATTAAATTTAAATTTTGGGCAGAAAAATGTAAGCACAACAGATATTGAACTGGAATTGCATAATTCATTGAAATTGTTAACATAGGAGGCAGTACATAAGGAATAGAAAACCATAATTAAAGAAACATAACATAATGCAGCATTACATGAATAAAACTAAAAATAAGCAAACATAGGCTAAATCTAATCAATCCTATAACTTAGCAGAGGCTTGATCATCCATGTTAGCCTCAATTGAGTCAAGCCTTTCTCTAATTTCTTCTAAGGCTTCATGGGTTTCAGCCTTGAAGTCTTCTTGAAGCTTCAGCATTGAGTCCATCTTTTGAATCATCAATGATTCAAAATCTGTGAAGGCTGGTTGTGCAGGTTGTTGTTGCTGTGGTTGTTGTTGATCTTCATCTGAATCAGAAACCATTTCTTCTTGTTCAGTAGCTTCAATTTGTGTTGCCATCACCCAGCCATTGGGTGTCTTCCTCATACCCATTTTGGTCAAATGTTTTTCTTTGATTTGGCTGTTGTAGGAGTTTGTGTTGTCTACTACCTCATTTTCAACATCAATGTTGAAATGATCACTTAGCCTAGAGACAAAAACTGGATATGGGAAAGGGTAATTCACTAACCTCTTCGATTTAAGCATAATCTCTTCAAAGATAAGATCCCAGTTCATGGGTATATGATGCTTCAGTCCATACACCAACTGAAGATCCTCATCAGTTGCTTGGGCATGATTTGTTGCCCTTGGTGTGATGATGTATGTGATCAAATAATGCAGCATCCTATCCTCAGCAGTCATAGGACCTGTACCAAGTCTGGTCCTTACCCTCATGTGAGGATCATGAAGCATACCTCTGTAGGTATCCATCTTGTTATAGCCCTCTGGTTCTTCATCAAACCTCTGGGCTCCATCACAGACTTCCCCAGTCACTGCTTCCCAGATTTTAGGGGTTATATGCATGGTTACTCCCTTGACTTTAGACCTCATGTCACCCTGCATTGAACCCTTCAGGCAGGTGTAAAAGACCTTCACTAAATCAGGGTAGAAAGTACCCTTCATTTCTAAGAATCTCCTTAGACTTTGGGATTCTAAGAAGGCTGGAAATTAAAATCCCTGCCTTATGAACCAATCAAGTTCAATGTATTTTGGAGAGGCCACTGGTTTTGTGGCATTGAACTGCAGATAGTTCATCTTATCTATCTCACTAGAGAACCATAAATCTAATCTATTTGTTGGTTGAGAGGCAGGGGGATTAGAAGAGGATTCCCCAACTTTTCTTTTAGAGGTTCTAACTCTTTTGGGTGTAGGTTTAGACATGGTTACAGTAAGAGAATTTGGATCCAGAATCAAGACACAACCAAGGCTAAGAAAGGACAGAAAAATGCAGAAGAAGGAAATAGACAAAGTGCAGATTTTCTAAGGCTAGTAATGTTGTATTTATAGGCACAAATCAGACACTTAACGTCCATAGATTCAAAAATATAGTTGTTGGTGACAGTTTAATGACATTGAGTGAGTTAAAAAACTGATTGGGCAGTTAAAATCTCCATAAAAACCTGTCAGATTACGTTCAACAGCTTGAATAATCGATTATTTTGTAATGTAATCGATTATTCCAGAGCAGTTTGGCTTCTGTAAAACACATGGTAATCGATTATGTTCTTATGTCATCGATTATTTGATACTTAAATCTGAGGTTGAAGATGACTTGTAATCGATTCTTTCTTAAAGTAATCGATTATCCCAGAGCTTGCATCAATTCCACAGGTATCAGAGTCATAAGTAATCAATTATTCCAAAGAGACAGTTAATCCTAATATTGAACGTAATCGATTACAATTCTTATGTAATCGATTATTATAGTGAGACATGCTTTCTCTTTCAGAATTTTAATCAATGTAATCGATTATCCCGATGTGTAATCGATTATTCTAGAGATAGGTTAAATTGGTTATACGATGAATAATCGATTACCATATGGATGTAATCGATTACATAGGCACAATTTTTATACAGAATGTGATTTTTAATGATTTTAATCGATTAACCCGTGGTGTAATCGATTATTACAGTCTGTTTATCAGATACAAAGCATATAGTAGCTTTTAATCAGAGTTCTAAGCATCCATTCATCTTATGACATATATGGCTTTAAATCATCACTCAAAACACATACAGAATAGGCTAGACTATGTTACTTTCATCAAGAATCCCTAGCATGTTCCTAAGTGTATAAAATCTATCCCTTGATAATGGTTTTGTGAAAATATCAGCAAGTTGGTTATTGGTGTCAATGAATTCTACCTTTATGTTACCTTTTTGAACTTGATCTCTGAGGAAATGGTGTCTTATCTCAATATGCTTTGAGCTTGAGTGCATAATTGGATTTTTTGATATGTTGATTGCACTTGTATTGTCACATAGCAGTAGAATCTCATTCAGTTCTACTCCATAGTCTTGCATTTGTTGTTTAAGCCACAAGCTTTGTGCACAACAACTTCCAGCTGAAATGTATTCAGCTTCAGCAGTGGATAATGCAACATATGATTGTTTCTTGCAATGCCATGAGATCAATGAACTTCCTAGAAGATGACAAGTGTCACTTGTGATTTTTCTATCTAATTTGCAACCTGCAAAATCAGAGTCAGAATATCCAATAATATTGATAGAAGCACCTTTAGGATACCAAAGACCAACTCTAGGTGTAGCTTTGAGATATTTGAGTATCCTTTTGACAGCAGTGAGATGAAACTCTTTGGGATTTGCTTGATATCTTGCACATAAGCAAACACTTAGCATTATATCAGGTCTACTAGCTGTCAAGTAAAGAAAAGATCCAATCATTCCTCTGAACTTAGACTCATCAACTTTCTTTCCACTTTCATCTGAATCAAGATATGTTGATGTAGCCATAGGAGTAGCAGCATCCTTGCTTTTCTCCATCTCAAATTTCTTGAGGATTTCAAGACAGTACTTGGATTGGTTGAGAAAGGTTCCATTCTTCAATTGCTTAATTTGAAGTCCAAGGAAGAATGTAAGTTCACCCATCATTGACATCTCAAATTCTTTTTGCATAGCTGATGAAAAATCCTTGCACAACAAGTGATTAGTAGAACCAAAAATTATATCATCCACATATATTTGAACCATTAAGAAATCATTTCCAAGCCTTTTGATAAACAAGGTTTTATCAACACTGCCCCTTGAAAAGGATTGTTCAAGCAAGAATTTGCTTAACCTTTCATACCATTGTCTAGGAGCTTGTTTCAAATCATAAAGCGCCTTTTTCAGTTTAAAAACATAGTTTAGATGTTTGAAATCAGTAAAATTAGGAGGTTGTTCAACATATATATCCTCCTCAATGTATCCATTTAAAAATGCACTTTTAACATCCATTTGAAAAAGTTTGAAATTCATGAGGCATGCATATGCAAGTAATAACCTGATTGCTTCCAATCTAGCAATTGGAGCAAAAGTTTCTTCATAGTCTATGCCTTCTTCTTGGTTATAGCCTTTAGCCACCAATCTAGCTTTATTTCTGACTATGATTCCACTCTCATCAAGTTTATTTCTAAAAATCCATTTTGTGCCAGTGGGTTTAAGAGATGAAGGTCTAGGAACAAGTTCTCAAACTTCATTCCTCTTAAACTGATTGAGCTCATCATGCATGTCATGCATCCAATGTTCATCATTCAAGGCTTGATCAATGTTCTTAGGTTCAATTTGAGAAACAAAAGCCATATCACAGCATAGGTTTCTTAATGAGGATCTAGTGGATACTCCCTTTGAAACTTCACCTATGATGTTGTCAAGTGATAAATCTCTTGTTGTTCTCCAATCTTTAGGCACTTGAACAGGAGTTGTGGATTTTGTTTCAGCACTTGGTTCTTCAATTTTGGTTGAGGAATTGTCTATTTCAATTAACTCTTCCAGCTGACCTGCATTACCATCAAACTCTTTTTCCTCCTTAGAGGGATTAGTTTCATCACAAATCACATGTACAGATTCTTCAATGCACATTGTTCTTTTATTGAATACTCTATAATCCTTGCTATGCAATGAATATCCAAGGAAAATTGCTTCATCTGCCTTAGCATCAAATTTTCCAAGTGATTCTTTCCCATTGTTCAGTACAAAACACTTGCTGCCAAATACTCTTAAATGAGAAATGTTAGGCTTTCTACCTTTGTATAGCTCATAAGGGGTTTTCTTTAAAATAGGCCTTATAAGTAGTCTATTTAAAGTATAACATACAGTGCTAACAGCATCACCCCAAAAATACTTAGGTAAATTTGATTCATTAAGAAGTGTTCTAGCTCCTTGTGATAACCCTAAGTCCCAGCGCGTTTGGATGTTGAATTCTGCAGAAAACCTTCTGCAGAATTCTTCTGCAGAATTGTGGCGTGGATGGCGTCGTAGTTCTGGAGTGCGGCGCTGATGGCGGGGGAGCGGCGCTCCCGGCGCCATGGTCTCTGGTGGTTGGCGCTCAGGGCGCCAGGCTGGCGCTGGTGGTGCCAGAACCACTCTAAGTTTTCCAGTTGGCGCCATGTGTGGCGCGGTTGGCGCCAGATGTTCTGGAGGTTGGCGCTTCTGGCGCCGGAGTTGGCGCTGGTGACGCTGGACCTCATATGGTTTTCCAGCTGGCGCGGTTGGCGCCGGAAGTTCTGGAGGTTGGCGATCCTGGTGCGTGAGTTGGCGCCGGTGGCGTGGGAACCTCTGGAGGTTGGTGCTCTTGGCGCGGGAGGTGGCGCTCTTGGCGCCATAAGTTCTGGAGGCCGGCGCTCTTGGGGCGGGGATGGCGCCGTGGTCCAGTGCAGCTGGCGCAATCAGCGTCAGGGTGGCGCGATCAGCGTGGCAGCTCTGACAGGGCCACTATAAAAAGGGGGTTTCATGATTTCTGAAGGGAAAACACTCTTCTCTTCTTCCTCCAGCCCCTTTCCTCCATTGTTGGACCTCCAAGCTTCCTTTCTTCACCATATCTCACCAAAATCCATCCCTTAAGCTTGTTTCATGATGGAAATCAAATATAGAGCTTGAATCCAACCTCATTTCACTTTGAAAACCCCCAAATCAAAGAATCCTTTTCTCAAGGGAAATTCGAAGAACTTGAGTTCGACGAGGAACGGCGACGATTCGTGAGTACCCAAGCTAGGGGAAGTCGTCCGTGGACCTTCTTTGCCATCTTTGAGGTAAGAAACTCAAGAATCACCTCTTGATTTGTGAGTTGGGGTTTTGGGTGAATAGTGACCCACTTTTGATAGAGCTAGTTTTAGCTTTGGGTCATGTTGAAACATGTGCTTAGAATGTTGAGAAGATGTAGGATTAGCTCCTAAATGTGAATTTGGTGAACCTTGGTTCCATGGCTCTTTGTGAAGCATGTGTTGTTGTTGGGCTGAGTTGCTTGGCCATTTGTGAACATGCTAGAGCCTTGGCTTGTGGCTTTGATGGCCTTGAGAGGCTATTGGTATGATGGCTTGTGTGTGATAAGCCTTGTTGAACCATAGGATAGAAGACCTTGATGGTTTGGAAAGGATTGTGAGTCCTTTCATTGTAGAGCGGTTGTGAACCGTGGTTGCTTGTATGCCTTGTATGTATGTTGATACATGTTGTATGTGCCTTGTTTAGGGCGTGACACCACGGGTGTTAGTGGCGTGGGCCACAGAGCAAGGGAAGAACTGCAGAGCTCGGCTTTGCCAGGTAAGTTCTTGGACCCTTGGGGATGTTTCCCACTTGCTTGTGCTCTACCATACTCCGAGGGAGTAGTGGTTTCATTCATGATACATGCATTGTGTGGATGTTGCATACTCATGATAATATATGCTTGTATCTGTGCTTGAGATTGTATTAAGCCTGTTATTAGATCTTCTGGCGAGTTAAGATAGATATGGACCTCCCTAGGAGTAGAGCGCACCTCTTAGTTTGGTTTGCTCATGGTTGACTCGGTCCCGGGATGCGGATGATTCCCTAAGACCAAGAGCTAGGTGTGTCCCGTCGCGGTTGATTGCCTAGTCTCAGAGGTACCATATACGTGCGTCCATGCGAAGGGTTAGCACCCAATGGTATGGCACGGGTGTGAATTCCGGTTTCACACTGAGGTCGACGTTTGACTCGGTCCGCCGTACATAGAGCTTGGATAGCTTGTTTGTATTGTTGTGAGTGGCTGGGATGGCCCAGATGGTTGTGATACCCTGATGACTTGTGTCATGGTGAGTGTGCCAGGGTGGAGGAGATGCCTCCAGGGACCCTGAGCTTACTGAGATGTTTATCTCATCCCGTGTGGGGCTTGTGTTTTACAGGTGATGCTTCTGGCAGAGAGGAGCAGTCTCAGGGCGGGAGGCCCCAGTAGAGACGGTACCTGCTTGGCCTTGGGCAGCAGAGGATAGCTTGGAGCTCGGCTCAGCTTTTGTTTATATTTGTACCCCTGTAGAGGGAAGACATGTGTTGCACATGTAGTTTTTTTTTGTATACTTTGATGTATATACATGTATGCCTTCGTGTGAGGAAGGATCCTAGGGATCAGAAAGCGTTCGGACATTCAATCTTATGTATATGCACCTCGGGTGCCAGATATTGATGTTGTACATAACCAGTTTCGTTATGTAATGTTTATGCTTCCTCCTATTTATATCTTTGAGATATTATGCTTTCTGCCTATGGTTTCGTTGTATGATCTGGTTAAGCAGTGGCTTGTTGATGCTTGATGTGGGTTGTTATTCCATACATAATGTTATCAAGAAATATGGTTTTTTTATGCTTCCGCGATAAACTTGTTTTAATTAACTCTGTTTAAGCGCTAATCTGATTTAATCATAATGATAATACGCCGGGTATACACGGGGTGTTACACTCCTTCCTCAAGAGATCTATTTTTCCTCTCCACAACACCATTTTGTTGGGGAGTTCTTGGAGCTGAAAAATTGTGGTTAATTCCATTTTCCTCACAGAATTTTTCAAAATGTTCATTTTGGAATTCACCACCATGGTCACTTCTTATTGAAACTATTTTACATCCTTTCTCATTTTGAGTAAGCTTGGCCATTTTTCTAAAAGCAAGGAAAGCATCACTCTTTGATTTCAAAAACAGAGTCCAAGTGTATCTAGAGTAATCATCCACAATTACAAGTCCATAATAATTCCCACCTAAACTCATTGTTCTAGAAGGAACAAACAAATCAATGTGAAGTAGTTCAAGTGGTCTAGAGGTGAAAACAATGTTTTTACTTTGAAAAGAGTTCTTTGTTTGTTTCCCCTTTTGACAAGCATCACAAAGTTTGTCCTTCTCAAACTTGATTTTGGGTAATCCAATTACTAAATCTTTTCTTATGAGCTTGTTCATGTGATGCATGTTTATGTGACTTGCTCTTCTATGCCACAGCAAGTTTCATCAACTTTGCTTATTAGGCAAGAAGATTTATGGAATAATGCATGATCAATTGATAGCACATATATATTACCTTTCCTTTTACCTATGTGCAGTACCTCACCATTTTTATCATCAGAAATTATGCAGCTTTCTTTGTTGAAATTCACTTTAAACCCTTTGTCACACAGCTGACTTATGGTCAAGAAATTGTGCTTCAAACCATCTACATACAGCACATTCTTTATCTTAGCTTTGAAGCTATCTCCAATATTACCTTCTCCAATTATTTTACCTTTGTTATTATCTCCATAGGTGACATATCCTTCTTCTTTGAGAGTCAAATTTGAGAGTAGGGACATGTCTCCAGTCGTGTGTCTAGAGCATTCACTGTCAAGATACCAAGTTGATGTTCTAGCTCTTAGACACACCTACAAAATGCAAATCAAGTTTCAAGGGAAGGTACCCAATTAAAGTTGGGTCCATAGGGGTTAGCACTTTTCTTTCTTTTAGGAATCCAAATGCAATCACCATTAGGCACATAGAATCTCCTAGCATAGCATTTAAATGATGTGTGCCCCTTTTTCATACAATAGTTGCAAGTGACAGATTTTGAAGTTTTACCAAAATCAGAATTTTGATTTAACCTTTAGTTCTTTTGCCACTTTTGATTCTTCTATTTTGGAGGTACAAAAATTGTTTTACCAAATGATTTTGAACCATGTTTGTACCCCAAACCAGAAGTATCTCCAGCATACTTTTGCACACTTAACATTTCAGCTAAGGTGCATTTTCCCTTGTAAAACTTTCTCAAGAGATCAATCAAATCACTATTTTTGGCTAAAAGCAACATATATTTTTCACCTTGACTTTGTTTATACTCATCAAAATCCTTTTAAAGAATTTTATACTTGTCAACATTGCTAGAAGAAGAAACACACACACATCCATTCAATTTGTAACTTGAAACGAGTTTTTCATTTTCTTCTTTCAAGCTGCCAATCTCATTTTGCAATTCAATAATTTTTTTCAATATGCCATCTAAGATTTCCTTTGAGCTTATTATTGGATTTTGCAAGTTTTTGGGCCTCCTCATACATTTCTTGAAAAGCATGAATAGCTTGATCAAGTTCAAAATTTACCTCATCTCCTTCACTAAGCAAGTCATCATCATCTTCATTGATGGTGGAGGTGAGACACATGTTAGCTTCTTCATTTTTTGTGGAAGAATCTGAAGTTGTTGACTCATTATCTTCCCAAGCTATGTATGCTCTTTTGCCTTTTCCTTCCTTTTTCATCTTGCCTTCACCTTGTTGCTTTCTCAAGTAGATTGAGCATTCAGATTTAATGTGACTCGGTTTGCCACACTCAAAGCATGTGAAATTGTTGTCAATCTTCTTGTTGAGGTTGTTGGTGGTGGTGTTGTTTTTGCTATCTTTGATGAACTTTTCATTCTTGTTTTTCTTCAAAAATTTGCTGAACTTTCTGACCACCAAGTTTACATTATCTTCATCATCCTCTTCACTTGTTTCCTCTTCCTTTTCAGCTTTCAAAGTTGCAGCTTTCAAGGCTATGCTTCTTGTTTTCTTTTCTGCATCTTCACAAGATGTTAATTTAGACATTTCTAATTCATATTCAAGAAGCTTACCAAATAGTGCAGCCATAGACATCTTTGATAGATCCTTGGACTCCTTGATTGCTGTAACTTTTGGTTGCCAAGGTCTTGTTAAACACTTCAATATTTTGATGTTTAATTCTTCAGTGTCAAAGACTTTTCCAAGACCCAAAAGGTGATTTACAATGTGAGTAAATCTG
>PYAF01001701.1:83797-102389 GCA_007407185.1 Glycine tomentella | reverse complement strand
GGATGACAACACCAGTGGGTTTCATCTCCCCAAGGTGTAGTGCTCTATAAACTGATGTGGGCATGACATTAATGGAGGCTCCAAGATCACACAAGGCATCTGCAAAAGTAATATCTCCAATGGTGCATGGGACACTGAAAGTGCCAGGATCCTTGCACTTCTGTGGCAAGGTGGATAGTGGGATGGCATCAACAGCTTTGCCCTGTATCAATGCGGAAACATTTCTGCCCATCTTCACTTGCTCATTTCCCTTAAGCTTCCTCTTGTGGGTGCACAAATCCTTCAAGAACTTTGTATATTTTGGAATCTGTTTGATGGCATCCAAGAGAGGAATGTTCACTTCCACCCTCCTGAAAGTATCAAGCAAATCAGAATCAAGCTCCACTACTTTCTTTGGAGGAATGGCTCTAGAAAGAAAAGGTAAGGGATTCTATTTTGGTGCAGAATATGTTTTGGCACCATTATCAATTTTTTTACTAGTACCAGCATCACTCTTAGCACCAGCATCTGGAAGTTCCGTGCCACTCCTCAAGGTAATAGCACTCACATTCTTTGGATTAATAACTGGTTGTGCTGGAAGGTTACCAGAACCCTGCTGCTGCATCTGGTTGACAGTTGTAGATAACTGTCCAATCTGAGTCTGTAGGTCCTGGATGGTGGCACTGACATTTTGCTGAAACTGAAGGTTGTTGGTGGCCATTTGCTTCATTAAATCCTCCAAAGAAGGTCCAGAACTAGCCTGCACAAGTTGTGGAGGTGTAGGTGTAGGTGCAGGTTGCTGGAACTGTGGTTGTTGTTTAAAAGGAGGAGGTTGGTATTTAGTGGTGGTAGGCTGGAAGGTTTGTTGTGGAGGTCTAAAAGGCTGCTGTTGTTGTGGGCCAGGATTATAAGTGTTGGAGTAAGGATTATATTGCTGTTGAGGTCTAAATGACTGGCCAGGTTGCATGGTAGAAACTTCAGCAGGCTGTTCTGTCTCTTGAAGAGTGGGGCATGCATCCATGGGATGATCAGGGGCACAACAGATACCACAGAGCCTTGGTTGATTGGCTGCCATCACAGCCTGTTGTTGTCCAATAGCAAGCTGTCTCACAAGAGATGTCAACTCAGTCAATTTGTTCTCCAATCTCTGGTTATCAGCAACCATAGAGACAGAAGCTTCATTTGCAGCCATCACCTTAGTTGTTGTAACTCTAGCACCACATTGTTGATAGTTAGCTGCCATGTTAGAAATCAACTGCCTTGCAGCAAGAGGGGTCTAGTCCATCAGAGCGCCTCCACTAGCTGCATCTATCATACTCCTATCCATCAACATCAATCCTTCATAAAAATATTGAATCAGTAATTGCTCACTGACTTTAGTCTCATAACTGACTTCAGTCTCAGGGTATTGAATACACCAGGGTTGGTAAACAACATCAGGTGTAGCTAACTCCTTAAGAGTTAGGTTGTTATCAGCCATGATATCAAGATGTGTAGAAGCAAAAGGAGTAGAAACAGATTTAGAATCAAAGTCAGAAGATACTACACTACTGTCTAAAACTACACTATCAAAGTCATCTAAGTCATCTAACCTAGGGTTATGTATGTTTAATCTTTGAAATGTCCTATCTATCTCAGGATCAAATGAAATTTGGCGATTTTTAAAAATAATGAAATTAGAAAATTGCCTAAAAAATGGTCTAAACAATGGAATTTGGCGATTTCGACCCCTGGTGAACGGGTTACTTTGCAACAGGTTCAACTTGATGTATGAATTTTCTGCACCTTCTGGTAAAATTTCAGCCAATTCCGAGATAGTTTAATGTGAAATTACCAGAATGCCCCTCCACCAATTGTAAAAACTGGTCCAAAACTCCTACGTAGAGTTCGAATTTGCCAATTTGAACCCACACCCAACCCCTATAAGGGTTGCTTTTGTTTAAAATGGGGGAAAAACCTTGGGGAACAAATCGCAACTCAAACTGCACAAGTGGGAAAAAATTTTGGGACAACAAATGACACTAACAAAAACAACTGCACTACACTACTTTCTCCCTACTACTACTCTATTTTTTCTCTGTTTTTGCTCTGTTTTTTGACAGCACACATCAACTACATCAACTCTACTTCATAATGCACAGCAACAACAATGCAAATATGTGACAAAGTGCAATTATGCAACAGAATATCAATATGCAGTGAATGTATGCAAATATTTATATATATATATATATAATTACTACTATGAACTATTTACGGCAAATTAAAGCTAGCACACAATAAATCGTGTCCCCGGCAACGGCGCCAGTTTTGATAAACACGTTGTCGACACGCACCAAAACAATTTAACTAAGCTAATTCGGTAGCACAGAGATAACCTAGGTCGACTCAAAGACACAATCAATATGGTTCTAGCTTCAATTCAATGGTAACAGTAAGGGGGAATTTTATCAAACAGTTTGTGTGCGTAAGTAAAACTTGCAAAAATGTAAACTAAAATTAAAGAACAGTGCAAAAATTAACAAGATTATCAACAAGTGAGTAAAACAGATTAGAGAAGCATCAATCCAATTCACCAAACCAAGCAATTCGAATCATCATCATTCTTAGAAATTTATCCTATCATGAACATTCATTCAATCTCATTAGAAGTTGTTCAATCGAATTAACCCCTAATTTAATTGAAATCACAACCCTAATTGAAATATCATCCAATTATTCTGTGATTAATATTCGAAATTAGGCATGAATCCATAACCTAATCCATTTTCAATCCTAAACGTATTCATAATCGTGAAAAACAGAATAGCAATTGAAGAAGAAGATGAACATTCAAGTAGAATTCGAAATACTAAACCAGAACTCCAATTCTCCTTGTGCTTAGGTTGGTTCCTTGGATTGATTGGTGATTTAGCCTTCCATGATCATCATCAATGAAAGCCCCATGGATTGAGTGCACGAAAATGAAAGAACAGAAAAATGAAAATGAAGAACAAGGAAGAACAATAGAGAGAAAATGAGAGCAAGGGTTTTGATCTAAAAAACTTAAGAAAAGGAAATGCAAAACTGTTTTTATTGAAATGTAAACTGTGGTGCCCAAGTTTCACTAAAGTCACTAATATATGTAGTGACTGAGCTCTGAAAACGAAATGGGCCATAAACAAACCCAACAATCTAATTATTTGTTATTTACAACCACGAAAGTCAAATTCGCAGCCCAAAATTACAAGTGCAGAGGCGCTAACTTAAAAGCTTAAAATGACCCTCTAAGTGATAGAATTGGCCTCGGCCTATTTGTAGGATACTTGTAGATCTTTTTGTTATCTTTCCACCTAGAATGCTCCATTCAGAGATCGGTAGCACCCTATAGGTCCTATACAAGTCAGATACGTCAAGTGAGCCAAAAATCCGAAAATACGCAACAATTAGAAATTAAGCCCACTTACTTGCCTAGGCCAAAACTGAATTAGAATAGGAAAATAAAGGTCCAAGAGAGGTCAAATAAGCTAAGAAGGATAGAAAAATATTCAACTAAAAGCACTCTATCAGTGTTGAAGTATTCTATTCATTTTCAAATGTATATGGATTGAGAAAAGAAAGAAACCAACTAACCTCTTTGGACCCAACTTAAATTGGGGACCCTATCTCTGCTTCTAAAATGATTTGTGCAGATGTGTCTTAGAGCAAAATCTTCAACTTGGTACCTTGATAGTAGATGCTCAAGACACATGACTGGAAACATATCCATGCTAACAGATGTTATACTTGAAGACAAAGGATATGTTACCTATGGAGACAACAATAAGGGCAAAATAATTGGGCTAGGAAACATTGGAGACAGCATGTCTACAAAGATTAAGGATGTGCTGTATGTTGAAAGGCTGAAACACAATTTGCTGAGTATTAGTCAATTGTGTGACAAAGGATTTAAGGTCACCTTCAACAATGAAACTTGCTTAATACATGACAGCAAAAGTGGCAAAGTGGCACACATTGGTAAGAGAAAGGGTAATATCTATGTCTTGACTATTGACCATGCATTCATACATAAAACTGATTGCTTAATGAGTAAAGTGAATGAAACATGGTTGTGGCATAGAAGAACATCTCACATAAACATGCATCATTTTAACAAGTTAATTAGAAAAGACCTAGTAATTCGTCTACCCAAGCTCAAGTTTGAGAAGGACAAAATTTGTGAAGCATGTCAAAGAGGAAAGCAAACTAAAAACTCATTTCAAAGTAAGAATATGATTTCTACCTCTAGACCTCTTGAATTGCTTCACATGGACTTATTTGGACCTTCTAGAACCATGAGCTTAGGAGGAAACTATTATGGAATTGTTATAGTGGATAACTACTCTAGATACACATGGACATTGTTCTTAAGATCTAAAAGCTAAGCATTCTCAGCTCTTAAGAAACTTGCCAAAGTTATTCAAAATGAAAAGGGCTGTAAAATTGTTTCAATTAGAAGTGACCATGGTGGTGAATTCCAAAATGAACACTTTGAAAAGTTTTGTGAAGAATTTGGAATTAATCATAGTTTTTCAGCTCCAAGAACACCACAACAAAATGGTGTTGTGGAGAGAAAAAATAGATCACTAGAAGAACGAGCAAGGACTCTTCTAAATGAAACAAAGTTACCTAAGCATTTTTGGGCAGATGCTGTGAGTACAATGTGTTATACTCTCAATAGGATTCTCATAAAGCCTATTTTAAAGAAAACTCCTTATGAAATTTATAAAGGGAGGAAACCAAATATATCTCACCTTAGAACATTTAGTTGTAAATGCTTTGTATTGAATAATGGCAAAGACAATCTTGGTAAGTTTGATTCAAAAGCTGATGAGGCTATCTTTCTAGGATATTCCTTGCAAAGTAAGGCTTATAGAGTCTTTAATAAAAGAACTTTGTGTGTTGAAGAGTCAGTCCATATTGTATGTGATGAAACTAACCCTTCTCAAGTAGAAGTTTTGAGTGATAATGATGCAGAATTCAAAGAAGGAAAACAGCAGCAAGTAGATACTAAAAAGCCAGTTGAGGATGAAACTAAAGAAGATACAACTCAAGGAACAACTACACCTAGACACAAGGAATGGAGAACCTCAAGAGATCTTTCATTGGACAACATTATTGATGATGTATCAAAGGGAGTATCAACTAGATCTTCCTTAAGAAATCTTTGTTGTACCATGGCTTTTGTATCACAAATTGAACCTAATAACATTGAACAAGCCTTATTAGATGAACATTGGTTGATTGCTATGCATGAAGAACTAAATCAGTTTAAAAGAAATAATGTTTGGGAACTAATACCTAGACCTTCCACTCACACATCTATTGGCACAAAATGGGTATTTAGGAACAAGCTGGATGAAAGTGGCACCATAATAAGAAACAAAGCTAGATTGGTTGCTAAGGGATACAACTAAGAGGAAGGCATTGATTATGATGAAACTTATGCTCCAGTTGCAAGGCTAGAAGTTATTAGATTACTTCTTGCATATGCTTGTGTAATGAACTTTAAATTGTTTCAAATGGATGTGAAAAGTGCATTTCTTAATGGTTATATTGATGAAGAAATATATGTTGACCAACCTCCTGGTTTTGTAGATCATCAATTTCCTAACCATGTGTACAGATTAAGAAAATCATTATATGGATTGAAACAAGCACCAAGATCTTGGTATGAGAGACTAAGCAAATTCTTGCTTGATCAATCATTCTCAAGAGGAGAAGTGGATAAAACTCTGTTCATCAAAAGAAAGAACAAAGACATGTTGATGGTACAAATATATGTTGATGATATCATTTTTGGTTCTACTAACCACTCCATGTGTAAAGATTTTGCAGCAAGCATGCAAAGAGAATTTGAAATGTCTATGATGGGGGAGCTTACATTCTTTCTTGGTCTACAAGTCAAACAAATGAAGAATGGAACCTTCCTAAGTCAATCAAAATATTGCATTGAAATGCTGAAGAAGTTTGAAATGGAAAGTTGCAAAACAGCAGCAACTCCTATGAGAACTTCCATTTATCTTGATTCAGATGAAAAAGGAAAAAGTGTTGATGAGTCAAAGTATAGAGGGATGATTGGATCATTGCTCTATCTTACAGCAAGTAGACCGGACATTATGCTAAGTGTTTGTCTATGTGCTAGATATCAAGCTAATCCAAAGGAGTCTCATCAAACAGTTGTAAAAAGAATTTTCAAATACTTAAAGTCCACTCCAAAAGTAGGACTTTGGTATCCTAAAGGTACTGCAATCACTTTAATAGGTTATTCTGACTCTAATTTTGCAGGATGCAAATTGGATAGAAAAAGCACAAGAGGAACTTGTCACTTACTAGGAAGCTCTCTAATTGATGTGTTGCAAACACATCTTAGTTTTAGGTTAGTTTTAGGCATTAATTTAGTTAAATAATTAGTAAAATAGTTTAGAATTAGTTAGATTTATCATATTATTGTTTTTAAACTCATTTCAATACCATTTGAGCATTTTCAGGCCAAAAAAAGGAATTCAAAGCAAGGAAAAAAGAAGAAAACAAGAAATCAAGTCTCGCGCGGATCGCGCCGGCAATCGCGCAGATAGCGCCAAGTGCAGGATAGAAGGTCTCATACTCGAAGGATCCACGCGATCAGCGTGGAAATCCAAGCGATCAGCGTGAGATAGCCGCAAGCATGGCGCTAGTCGCGCCAGAATCGCGCTGTCCGCGCCAAGAACCACAAGTCAGATCATTCAACTCGAATAACTCGCGCAGATCGCGCCAAGGTTGCGCTACCAGCGCGAGAAGCCCTGCACCAAACCTGAAGACTCGAACACTCCACGCAGTTAGCGTGGAATGTCATGCTACCTGCGCCAAGCATTTGAAAGGCCCGCGCGGATCGCGCGGGATCGCACGTGGATCGCGTCGGATTTATTTGTTGCCTTAATTAAAATATTTATTTCGAATTTGGAATAGGTTTTAGGCTTTCTTACCTTAATTAAATTATTCTATAAATATGAAGCCTCTGATCAGACCTAAGTATCTTTTAATCCAGAATAGTCAGAATACACATTATTCATCCATTCTTCATCCTCTAAAACCCTAGGAATCAAGAATTAAGCGGAGTTCTGCACAACAATGAATCATATTACTGCTGTGATTTTCTTGAGGCCTATGGCTGGCTAAACATTTTATTGTGGGAAGGCCATGAATCGATGATAACTCCTCTGTAATTTGACTGGTATTGAATGATATGTTTTAATTGTTTTATTCTATTCTGCACTTATTTTCATTCTTATTTGAATTTGATCACTTCAATTAAGTACATAGGATTAAGATTCACAATGGGAACATTGGGGTTTTAATTTCTGAACCGTTTAGAATAACAGTTGTTCATCACCTAGGAATAGGGGTGCGTGGCTGTAGAGTCTATGATATGTTCTTTTGAATGCTTGAACTGATAGAATTCACTAAGGAATTAGGTTTTCGATTCAGGTTAAAGGGTTAATTCACTAAGGAATTAGGGATTAGCTAATCTAGGAAAGACTTATTTCTGAACAATTAATAACAGGAACCTCTTATAATATATTCTCTAAATGCTTAACTTGACAGAATCGCTAAAGGTTTAGGGTTCTTGATCGAATTAAAGAGTGAAATCACTAGTTATCTAAGATTTACGAATATAGAAGAGATTTATTATTTGTGTACATTAATGTTAAATAACCAGTCAAGTGAAAGAGTAGGAATCTGAGGGGATTGCGCCTGACCACAATTATCTTTCCATTGGTAATTTCTCAAATTTATTTACTGCATTTACTTAATTTTTGTTTTTTGCACTCAACAACCAATCAATCAAACACTTCTTGCGTAATTTTCTGTTTTAATTCAATCACACTTATTAGTATTACTGTGGAATTACCCCAATCCCTGTGGAGAACGATACTCACTTACCTAACTTTATTACTTGAAAACGATCGGTGCACTTGCCGTTGCATTTGTTCGCAACAACAATGCAAAAAGCAATCTTGCGTAGCATTATCAACAGCAGAAGCTGAGTATATATCAGTTGGAAGTTGATGTGGTCAAAGTTTATGGTTGAAACAACAACTTCAAGACTTTGGTGTAGAGCTTCATCAAATACCATTATTATGTGACAATACAAGTGCTATAAACATTTCAAGGAATCCAATCATGCATTCCAGGACAAAGCATATTGAAATAAGACATCACTTCATCAGAGATCACATTCAGAAAAGTAACATTAAAGTTGAATTTGTTGATAGTAAGAATCAATTGGCTGATATCTTCACTAAACCTTTAGATAGAGAAAGATTCTTTACATTGAGAAATATGCTTGGAATATTGGATGAATCAAGTTTATGTTAAGTGATGTTTCCATAACTAATTTCATCATGGATGTATTCAAACAATTGTATGATTAATAAACAACTCATCATGATGGTTGAAGTAATTGTTGTTTACTGCATAAAACTCTTGATATTTGGACAAAAGCTGTTATAGTCGATTACATTGAGAATCTAATCGATTATCTGTTCATCTTGTGCTATTTTAAAACTTGTCGAAGCTGTAATAATCTATTACTTCATCGGAATAATCAATTATTTTCATTCTTGATTCCAGAAAAATCTTGCTTACTCTGGAATAATCGATTACAGTTATATTATAATCAATTACATGTAGCTGATAGACTTTTCAAATTTCTAGAACTTCCAGGAATAATCGATTACATCAACGAAATAATCGATTATTCTGTTTTTGCTGGCTTTGAAAAATACCTTCACTCTGTCTTAATCGATTACAATTAAATGGTAATAGATTACAGCTTTGCAGATTTTGAATTTCAGCCTAAAATAATCGATTACACTATCGAAATAACCGATTACTTCCGCAGTTACTGCAAAAATCTGACAGTTTTCAAATCACCCAACTGCTGCTAAGCACTACTTATTGCCATCAAAGCCATTATGGACGTGTTTAAGTCCACAATAGCCATAATATGTTCGTATTCCAACTAATCACTAATCTTAGTGCCTATAAATTGAAACCTTTAGCCTTTGGTACCTCACAACTATACAACTCCTCTTAAACCCTCATACTATTTGCTTCATTTCTGGTATGTAGTGTCTCAAACCTTTTCCTTTTTGTGCCTTTACAATGTCCACATCAAAAAGAGTCAAGAAATCCAAAAGGAAAGCTGATGCTCAGCCTTCCAACCCCATTGTCAATAGACTTGATCATTGGTTTACCAATGAAGCCGATAGGATGAATTATATGCAATTCAATGCTACTAAACTCCTATGTCCACCAAAATACCTCAATCCTACTTGGTTCGTACAAGAAGGATTCAACTTTCCTCACCTTTTTGAACAACAAGGCTTAACCAAGTTTGTTCAAATGAAAGGAACCTTCTATCCAGATTTGGTCAAAATCTTCTATACTTGCTTGAAGATAACCATGCATGGAACAATTCATTCTCAAGTAAATGGTGTTGCAATGGGGATTACTCCAAAGGTATGGCATGAGGTAGTTGGTATTACATTTGATGGTGAAAGTCGCTTTGAAGAAGAAGCTGAAGGCTACAATAAGATGGATACCTACAGAAGTATGTTGATTGATCCACATATGAATGTGCGATTGAGATTAAGCACTGGACTTATAACGCATGAAGACCGCTTGCTTCACTACATCATCACCTACATTCTCACCCCACGCACTACCAATCACGCTCAAGCAACGGATGATGATCTTCAAGTTGTATATGGACTGAAGAAGGGGATTAAGCTCAACTAGATCATGATTATCCAAGAAGTCATGCAGAAATCCAAAAGGCTAGTGAACTATGCTTTTCCTTATGCTGTTTTGGTATTTTGATTTATTGACTACTTTCAAGTTGATGTATCAAATGAAGTAATGGATGATACCAATGCTAGCAATAGCCAAATTAAGGAAAAGCATCTCACTAAACTTGGGATGATCAAGACCCCCTATGGCTGGCAAATGGCTGGACAGCCTATGCCTGTGAATGAAGAGGATGGTGAAGATGAAGGAAATGAAGAAGGCAACCTGTTAGGAGAAGCTGAAGAACAACAAGAGGACCCTACACCCGCTGAACCACAATACTCTCCATTTGAATCACTAATGATTCAGAAAATGGACGCTCAACAAAGAGATGAGATGAATACATCTCTTGATGAACTCAAGCTTAGAATGAGGAATATTGAAGACAAAATCTTTAGAGATGAGTCTAGGGATGCTTGAGTCTTTCTATGTTTTGATTTTAATATGTTTTAGTTTACTTTGTTTAAGTTTGTCATTTTCTATTTTGAATTGTTATGTTTATGTTTAATTTCAATTACTCGTATGTACTCTCCAATGACTATGCTTAATGAAATTAATTTCCTTGTTTCAATTCTACTCTATGTTTTTAATTTGATATGCCAAATAGGGGGAGTATAAATATAAAAATAAGAATTGATAATCGAAAACATTGACTAATCAACTGAGGAAATCTTAAAGTCAGGGGGAGCATGAGTAAAATTAGAAGTATATGTGTTTTATTTGCTTTGATAGAACACTTGATCTGTGCAAATGCTGAGAAAGTTTTCAGGATTAACAATTTCTTCCTAAGAAGCATTGAGTATTTGGCATGCTCAAATCAAAAAGGGGGAGATTGTTAGATATGATGAAGAGGTTGAGGAAGATCATGAAGAATCAAGTTTAGACAATCTTAAGTTTTGATTTTACATGCCCACTCAAATTGATGGCATATGTACTTTGTTTAAAAGCTTGGTTCAAGAAAGATAAAATCCCTCATTCCTTACATAAATTTGATTAAGTCATGAATACATTAGCTCATTAATTCATGATTAGGTCACACACATTACATGAATCATTTGGCATGACATTAAAGCATTAAAGTTTTCATAAAAAGTGTTTTTCACTGTTTTAATCGATTATTGATCATACTTAATCGATTAATTGCTTGGTTACAGAACTGCATATAAAGATATGAACACTTTAATCGATTACCAAATTATTGTAATCGATTAAATGAGCATTGATACATTTTTCACCTGATTATTGTAACAGAAAGTTTACAACCACAAAGAGTAAGGAAAGAATTCACCTGATGATCCAAGAATGATATGCAAAGGAATGAAAATACCAGGTTGAATGCAGTCACAAAGTGCAGAACAACTATTCCTTAAACTTTGTGAAGGATTGCCTTGCTTCACTAAATCCTAATGACCCATATGAGAATCAATGGAAGCAAGAGCCTAAGAACCCAGAAGAAAACCTTTGTGAATGCTTAGAAAGCTTTTAGAATGCTCAGTGATCGAAAATTCAAATTCTACTTTGTTCTCCATATCAGAAAAGGCATGGGTTCTATTTATACTAAATATTGTAACTGAAATAATTGATTAAAAGCGCTCCAGTAATCGATTGTTTAGCATATGTAATCGATTACACACGCTCCTGTAATCGATTAAACCGTTCATATCAAGATCTGGGTTACAGCAACGGGTCATTTAATCGATTATTCCGACGTGTAATCGATTACTCCAGAGGTCCTCTAAAATCATATTGTACTGAGTAATCGATTACCATTATTGGTAATCGATTAAAGCAGAGTAAGCAAAAATCATGTTTAAGTAATATAATTGATTACAACAAATAGTAATCGATTAAAGCAGAGTGAGTGCAAAATATGTAATGAATTAAATAATCGATTACAATGAACGGTAATCGATTAAAGCAGAGTGATCACTTTTTCTAAATAGGTATGTAATCGATTACTGATCAGTGGTAATCGATTAAACCAATCACTCAGCCAGATCATGTGTATACTAAGATGAAATAATCGATTAACCCGATGATGTAATCAATTAAATTGTTCTTGATAATTTTCCAGAAAGTTTGAAGAACAATATAATCGATTCTTTATGTGTATTAATCGATTAAACCAGCTTTAGTCTATTTTTCCAAAAACACTTAGCTTCGTTTTAAGTTCCAAAACAATTACTTAATGCTTTAGAGATATAATGCTTAAATGAGTATGAATGATATGCATGCTAGGACTTGGATCAACAGAAAGCTTTCTTTCCTTTTACATTTAATCACAATCTTCTCTTTAAGCCTTCAATCATGTTGAAAGACAAAACATTTCCAAGTCTTCAATTTGCATCAATCTTCAAATAGCTCCCCCTCAAATCAACACTCTGGTTCTTAGATCTTTTGAGAAGTCTATAGGTTTAAATTTTGAATTTTACCTAGGGTGGGTAAAAGAGATTTGTGTTTGCTTGTAAAGATATTCATTTTATTATAGTGGAAACTCTAATCAAGGTTGATTAGAAGTAAAACTGGATGTAGCCTCCAGGGTTGAGAGGTGAACCAGTATAAATCTTGTGTGTAATTGTAATTTTCTGTTCACATTCATATTGTTCTTGAAGTATTATTTTTGTTAACATCACAAGATTGGGTGAAGCTCAAGAGTGGGTTAATTGAGATAAAAATTGATCTTAAAAATTTGATATTCTACTTGGTTAAGATACGATCCTTCTTTCAAAGTCTTCCGCTGTGTATAAAATTTGTTTTAAATTTTAAAAACTCTGAGGTAAAACCAATTCACCCCCCTCTTGGTTATTTGTATAAGTGTTCGTTATATTTTCAATTTGCCCTTGGATGTAAGTAACAAGGAGTTTCTCCTAGTTACTGAACCAAGTAAAAACTTGTGTATTATCTTTCTCTTTTAATTTCTACTTTCACATTTAATTTCAATTTATGATTGTGTGCTTGAAAACTCTAACATTCAATATAGTTGAGCGGTGATTTATTATGACACAAGACCTACCAAATTATTTGAATATTTCATTTCGAATTCATCGTTGTCAAATCAAAGAAATGCTTCAAACTTTGTATTTTGTGTCATTCTCTTCTTTTCTATGGGAGATTGTCCTAAACACACTATAAGACTTGTATTTTTACTAATATGTGAAGAAGGGATTGAATGATTAAAAAGATAAAAATTAATTTAATTTTAATGCTAAAATATTAATTAAGAATTTGTGGTTATATTTTGTGAGTTCGAAATTCAACATATCTAGGTAGTGGTAATATAGAAGTACATAGTAAAATAGCTAACATATAAAGTTGAAGCATGAGAATTTATTTATAATTAAATAAATTTAATTATAATTAGATTCAAGTGATAATAAAGTGATTTTCTTACTTTATGTATCAAAATGAAGTAAAAAGAATTATATATCTAACTCAGCTTGAGAACTTAAACTACAATATATATTGGAATTGATTGTCTAACACTTAAATGAAACTATTTCATTATCCTCAAAGACACATGAGAGACTTTATATTCATTCTAAGTTTAATTTTAGATCACATAATTTCAATTAATTAAGAAATAGTTGAATATGAGGTTTCTTTGTGTATTCTTTATCAATATAGACAACTTTTTATTTTCTCTATACAGGATAGATCCCACAAAGTTCTATCTCTTCCACGTTTTCTCATTCCAACTAAACTCATTCCAAAGTATCTAAACTAATTAACTAGATGTACATGCTAAATACACCTTTAATTCTACACTTATCAAGGCATTGTACTTAATCAAATCATGTTCCCCTTTCTCCTATATATTAGCCGAAGATCACACCTACGAGGACACAACAAAATTTGAATTTCCAACTATTTATTGAATAAGTATTAGCCTAATTTATCATATATTATTTTACCCTCACTTTTACCTTTAACCTAGGGACTTTTTCACAAAAACACACATATTTCTCTAATTTGGATGTGCGCTTCAACCACACACTTCATTCCACTCATTTGCAAACTCTAAGTGTTGAGAGATGAAGAGAAAGGAGAAGGGTAAATAGAAAATCCTAACTCCTAGCTTCATTTGCCATAAATCAACACAAACTTTTCATAATAACTTAAAAGAAAGTATCTCACTTTTTATTTCTTTTGTTTCCAAAATCAAATATAACTTAAGAATAAATGTAAGCTGGTACATCTATATAAATTATTCCCTCTTGACCAAAGCATATCACTTTAAATTATAAGTGTATTGTGGGAGTCACAGCTAGTTGTTGACTAGAAGATAAAATAGTGTATATTTCAGTTATCATAATTTTTTTTGCATAAATCGTTCATATTTAGTTGAAGAAAAGATGTAAAGAAAAAAGGAGTAAAAAGTTTGAAAACTCTCGTGTTATCACTCGTTTTGGTTTTGGCCTGATACTAACTTTCGCTCCTTCATTTTGGTTTCAAAGAACTAAAATTCCTGAGTGTTTGAAAACTCTTGAGTTATCACTCAGTTTGGGTCACTTTGCAAGTTAGTGGCCTGTAGGCACTTAAAATTGGGAGTTGCTATTGGCACTGCCAATGTAGGAAAACTCCGAAGGATAAAATAGTCATTTAACAAGGCTTGGTAGTTCCAATAGCAATTTTAGTATTAGTACCTTAAAGTTTAAACCAGCCACACCAAAGATTCTTTTCATTTCAAGAATAAATTAAATAGAGAGGCTTTTATTTCCTGCACACCAGTTTTGTTACCTGTACCACATAGGAAACTTCAATGGACAAAATTTCCTTCCCTTCCCCCACCAAACCTCCTGATAGGGGTGTTCACGGGTATGGGTCACCCGTAAACCTAAACCGATCCAAACTGATCCAAACAGTTTGGGTTGGATCATTTATGTATTTGGGTCAAAACCGAACCGAACTGAACAAAATCGTTCATGTACGGGTTGGGTCACGGGTTTAGATTTATAGATCCGTTGATCCGATCCGTGAACCCGTAATAAAAATATAAATCTTATTATTTATATATATATATATATTAAAATTTAAAAACTAAAAAATTATTTTGACAATAAAAAAAGGTGTGGTACTGTAAATGTCTGGGCCAAATGAAGGGTCAGCCCATAATCATCTCATCTCATCTCATCTTTGTTGAGAAGGTGTGGTACTATAAATGTCACGAGTTTAGGTTTCTTTTTCTTTTGTGCTTCTGTGTTCTATCGCATCTCATTTCCTTCTCTACGCTTCGACTGCTTTTGTTCTCTCTCATCTCATCTCATTAGATCGATCAAACATCAGGGTTTCCTCTGCACTTTCTTTTTCTTTTTCGAAGCTCTTTAACTTCTCGTGATTTTTCTATTTTGTATTCATTTGGATTTTGATGGAAACAAGGATGGGAAGAAAAGAAATAACCTTCATTGTTGAGTGTTGCCTCAAATTTTTGGTTATAGTAAAACTTATTACAAGAAATTAATCTGTAAGAAATAGTCGTGATTCAGATTGTTATAGTAAATGTTGTTCAAGAATCTTTTGTTTTAATTTATATTATAAGTCTATTTTAGAACATTATGTTGATGGTATTAAATGAATCATTTTTACTATTTTCATACATTTGATAATATTGTGTTAATTGTATTGAATATTTGAAAGAATCATGATATAAAATAGTTGTTCTAAGAAAAAAAATTAAATGGGTAACCCGTTGGCCTGAAACATTCATAAACGGGTGGGTTGGGTTGAGTTTCAAAAAAATTTTCTGAAAATCGAATCAAACCGATTGAATTTGATTAGGTTGGATATTAAATTTAGCTAAAATCGATCTGAATCGATTCAAGAACACCCCTACCTCCTGTCACCAACATCAAACACCACCACACCCAACACTACGTTACCACCTTACTTCGAAATTATGTTAAGGTAGTTCCAAAAAAGAATTTTTGGAATGGGTATTGTTTATATTTTAATTTTTTTTCCATAACTATGTTACAATAATTCCAGAAAATATTTTCTGAAAAACAACATTCATGTTTTGTATGGTGTTGTTTCCCTGGTGTTGGGTATTGGGTGTGTTTGGGTTTGGAGGGGGTATTGGGTGGTTGGGTGGAGAGGCATGGGATATTTTTGTATCGTTTGGGTCTTTTTGTGGGGGCAGGAAGTAATTCTCATGTTCTAAAAGAAAATGCTTCTCTTTCTAGGCTTTCCCCTCTTTTATGGCGCATTAGGCACTTGCTCTCTTTATATTATTTTCTTTTTTTACGTTTTTCACCGCTTCTAAGAGCTAAAGACACATTCTTAACAACAACAAAAATTATACCTTAACATCCAAATTGAAAAAAGACACATTCTTTTTTTTACAAAAAAGAAAATATTAATCTGAACATATTGATGATAATGCTTAAGGAAATTATCGACAAGCATAATTGAATAGATTGATCATATTAAATGTTACACTTTTCAATAATAGTATGTTTGGATGGAATATATTAAAATTTTACTTTTAATTTCTTAACCATTGTTCCTAAGACAAGTTAACAAAATCATGTGAAGTAATACTATCTCCCTTTCTCTTTGTCTAACACTTTTGAATAAAATTCTTCTATCATTTTAAAACTTCAAGATAGCTTTAATTATTATTTTCTCAAATATACTCATAATAAAAAGGAGGAAAAACAATATGAAACGTTGAGCCAAGGAGCATGCTGATTAATTGACATAGGATTATTGTAGCTTAACTATAGTATTAAATTTGAGTCTTGAATATATAATTATATTATCTACTCGAAAGAAAAATTTTGTTGTTAATAATAATTTTATTGAGCAAAATAGTCTCTAGCAAAGGAAATTAGTGGTCTATACCAAAAACAATTATGAAATGTTGAAATAACAAATAAGATAAATAAAAGACATTATTAAGCAAATTACAAATAATTTTAGTATAAACGAGAATATTAATTACTTTTATATCATAATCTTAAACAATAAATACAAAAAACGGAAGCTGTTTTATGAGATTTTTTATTGTAACTATAGACACAATGATGAATGCACTTCATTATACTCTTTAAATCACTTTAAAAAAGAAGAATGTAATATCAACTCTTAGATTTGATTTCGAAGTTCTACAAATAGGAAGTTTTTCATTGAAAAAATATTTATCATATAAAAAATAGAAAAGTGCAATAAATGTCATTCGTTTTTAATTATAACTTATCATTTTGATATGTTCAAAATATTAAATTTAATAGGGTTAGCTTAGATGTACAAGGACTTAAATTTGATGTCCATTGTCACCATTGTACACTGGAAACATAAACTTGATTATTTTAATAAATAAATACTTTTTAGTAAAAAAAAGATTTCTAATTTCTTATTGTAACTTAATTAAATACAAAATTAGAAAAAGTATTATATTAATTGATTAAATATAATGTGTAAATTATTATAATTTTTTTAATATTTATTTTTAATTTCTACGAGATAAAAAAAATATTATCTTCTGTCTTATTGTTCATTTTATTGACCTAAAAAGCTTACATGAAAATATCTTTATAACAAGAGAATAAAAAAGTATATTTACAAACGACGAGTAGAGAAAAGACGTTGAAAAGTATTCGGATGGCACGAGTTCTTCTGGCCGAAACATTCTTCGCAATAATGAACAAATAATAATTGAACCGTCATTGGAATTTAGACCCAATACAATAATAATATACTAATAATAATTTTGGTACAAATTTGAGAGGGGTGAAGAGTACTCCTACACTGAATTGAGAAGTGAGGTGAGAAGAACAAGTACGTTGGCAATTGGGGTGGTAGAGTGAGAAGAGAAGAGAGGCTACAGAAAGGAGGTCACGAAAGGTGGCATTTGACAAGTCTTTCTCTTTTGCTGTAACATATAATCTCCATGTGTTGTTTGTGTCAGCTTAACCCAAGCTGCTGCAAAAGCAACATGCCACTGAGATCAAGTGGGGCCCAGCTTCAGAGACAGAATTTTATAGGGAGAAAAAGTTTTCTTCTTCCTCCACTTGAAAATAAAAATATAACTAGCCATGTCCTTATTATGTGAGGGCAGAAAGGGATCGAGAGGGACCCTTCCTTATTCCCATGTCATTGCGCACATCATCACTGCCCCCAAAACATAACAAAAACAAAATTGTGTTTTCATAAAATATACCAGTAAAAGGATTTTTTTTTTACATAACATAAGTTTTTTTTATATGTTAGTTATTATTATAATGTTAGAGGAAGAATTCAAATAGACAACATCTTCCTTTTTCTCTCTTCAAACACTTAAATTCTCATTTTCAATAACCAAATTAATCCTATAACTTCAAAATAACACAAGTATTTTAGTATCTTATATAGAAGTCAATTCTATTTAAGTCAAATAAAAATGACAAATTAACATAATTATATATTCAGAATTTGAATTTAAAATCACTAGTTGAAATGGTATTGTGAAAAATTACAAAAACAAGTTAATATGGTCTCAATTGTAGTTATAATACAATTGCAAAGACTCTAAAAGCATGTCTTTAATTAGATTGAAAAAAATATGGATGATAATTTATTTTCTCATTATTTGGTTAAAGAAAATGTTATGAAAGTATTTTTTATGTGAGAACTCAGATTTGAGTATCATAAATAAAAAAAATATATAATTAAAAAGAAAGACTTCATTATAAATGATCAATTCTGGTTAGCAAAAATTCATAATGAATAAAGTTATTTAACTTTAAAATTAATACAAGGAACTTATTGGAGTTACTCTAAAAAGTTT
>PYAF01001701.1:71191-83697 GCA_007407185.1 Glycine tomentella | reverse complement strand
TTTGGTTAAAGAAAATGTTATGAAAGTATTTTTTATGTGAGAACTCAGATTTGAGTATCATAAATAAAAAAAATATATAATTAAAAAGAAAGACTTCATTATAAATGATCAATTCTGGTTAGCAAAAATTCATAATGAATAAAGTTATTTAACTTTAAAATTAATACAAGGAACTTATTGGAGTTACTCTAAAAAGTTTTATTTAATTTTATTCTAATATATATATATATATATATATATATATATATATATATATATATATATATATATATAAGTAGAGTTACTCTAAACAGGTAAGGGTGCAAAAGAGTGAAAGAAAAGTGTTGAGTTTGAAATGATTATTAAATAGTGAATCTTAAAAATTGGAGGATAAGGTTTTGTTTGTATTTTATGAATGGTTACACAGAATAACAGTTGATATGGCATGTAGAAGCAGCTAGGTAGCACATGCATACACAAGAAAAATGCTTAATGCTATTTGTTATGGCATGCATTCCGTTTCTGTACTTACCATCAGTCTCCCATCTGATTCTGATCTGATATGATCAGTACCCATGCATGCCATGCCATGCCAATCTTTACTTTGCATAGATACGCCCCCTGTTCTTATACGCATCGAACTCTGCAACTACCATTTTATTCATTTCACACACAGCACCAGCGCGCGTGTAATTGTCACCACTCTCTCTCTTTTTTGTTAAGGATTAAGAAATTCGTCTCCCTCAACTCATTAGATCAAAAATTAAATCTTCTTTTATAATACCTGACTATTATTAATTTAAGAAAATTTTTATGTACAACAAAAATTAAACATGCTTAAGTTTTTTAATAAATAAATCGTTGCTATTGATTTATATAAATACAATAGATCCTTACACTTGTCAACATCCACTTATTCATTTTATCTTTATTTTTGTTGCAGGAAATTAAGAATGCCTATCTTATAGAATAAAATTACTGATGGTGTGAATCGTTTAATGTAAAATTGATTCAATTTAATAAATGATCTCAAATTCAAATTGCAAATACAAAATTATCCGCATGTTTAGTTGACATGCAGTTCTATCCATTTTTTCATGTCAATTTTTAAGCTACTACATGTCACTTTTACATCCGGAATGTCATTTGTTGTTAAAAAAACACATCCAAATACGTTGAATATTTAAACAAAAATTTTATGACCTACAGTAAAAAAATTTTATCAAATCACCTACAGTAATTTCACATGAGACAAGCAGGGTTTCTTTGAATAAAAAATACTTTTCTTTTATAAAAAAGAAACTTCAATATAGATATCTATGAAAATGTTGAAAATTAATTTCATCGTAAAACGATCATTCCTTGTGAAATCATAACGTTTTGATGAACTGAAACAGATCGAGCTACACAATTATATTCAAGGGATAAGACTATGACCCTCTAGTTTTTCTAAGTATTTTCTATTTTGCCGAAAAAAAAGTACTATTTTCTATCTTAAATATTTTTTTCCTAAAAGAATATTAATATTTTGACGGTATTGTATGTTGTGGTCAATTTCAATCAAATCAATCTAACTCTAGTTCTGGTAGAAATTAAGAAAGTGACGCAAGGGGAATCGCGTGGGGGAGTTTGGAAGAAGGTGACATCACTGAAGCATGCAAACTGCAAAGAGTTATGAAATGAATCTATCCAGCAATAAAAATAAAGGCATAGGCATTAGGCACACAGTGAATATAGAAGGGTGAGAAACAGTTTTTTATTTTTTTTGTTTTTTATCAGTAGTGAGAGAATCAGTTTAATGTTTTATAAAATTATATTTAATTAAAGGTAAATTTCACTCGATTAAAATTTAAAAATTGTACGTAATAACACTACATTGTTATGAAAGTATATGTAAATCTTATTCACCCCCAAAAAATAATACATGTAAATCTACACCTCATTTTTAAAACAATACTTAATACATATATATATATATATATAATTATTTTTTTATTTCATACCCCTTAATTTTATATCTTTAAATTCATCATCTTCATTTTCTCACTCATCTTTATATGCATAACTATTATTATTATTATTATTTTAATAAACTGCTCCCACTAATTCGGGAACTTGAATCTGCCACTGTGTAATAGGGTTAGCTTGATTCAATTTATTTAATTAAAATATCATGATATATAAAAGATATTTTTCATTATTAACACATTAAGAAAATATTTTTAAAAAAATAAGAATTGAAATGATCTAAATATAATACTAGTTCATATGTTAAAAAAAAACTTAAATTTTAAAACAGAATTTCCTCAAATTTATTTTTGAAGTCAAAATTAGTAGAGTAAACCTTAAATCTATTTATTTTAGAATTACAAAACTAATTTTAAACTATAATAAAGAATGTTTGAAGTGGGGATCTAAATTAATATTAATTTTTTTATTATAAATGACCAATTTATTCTTGAAGTGTGATATATTGTTAATTTAGTTCTTGAAAATGATAAAATTCAAAAAAAGTTTCTGAAAGTTTTTATAGCATCACTTAAGTGGATAAGTTATTCTCTATTTTAGTTCCTGAAAATATAAACATTTTAATTTAAAATATTTTTAATTCATTTAATAAAAATAAAAAAAAATTGTGTAAATTAAATTAACAATATATTATCATTAAGCATGTAAATGATATAAAAAATTAAGAGCAATATTGTACTTTTAATTTTTAAGATAAAATCAGACTTTTATACTACATTTTTTATTAAAAAGCGTAAGAATTATATATTTTTATATAAAAAATAGAAATTTATTTGCCACTTTATTAGGAAATGATTACTAGGGTTATATAAAGGAAAACTGGAAATTGCAATATTTGAATTCTGCCCCAAAGTCCTCTCTGGAATAGGTCAGTGGCGAGTCAGTGGTAGTAATCAGCAGGACAGGGAGAGTGTGTGAGTATATGTGTGTGCATGACGTAATTAGTATAATACTGGAAAGCGTGCTTGGAAGCGTGTGATGTGATTCTGGAATTCAATGCCTCTCATATCATAAAATATTACAAATAATTAAAAACCCCCAATTTTACGTAATAAGTTTGGACTTTTCTCCACTTGTTCTATACGAAACTTCACGGTCATACATAGTCCATGAGATGAGGACCCCTCCCCCTGTTGTTGTAATAAAATGGTAATATGTGTACACATCCAAATGTGGCGGCAGAGAACCTTTTTTATTAAACGAAATTTATTTACTTATTCTATAAATAAACCCCATCAAATATATAACTCTCATTTTTCATTTCATGGATCATATTTTTTTTCTTCTTATTACTAAAAATTCGAGTTAGATTTTCGGAGTTTATCAACATTAAAACATGTTTTAAGTCTCATTGAATATTTATAAATTACTTACAAATAAAATCTTTATATCGGTATCGAGATATTTGAAGTTACATTTTCTGAAATACTAGTTTGATTTTTAATAACTGAATAAAGTGTTGTTAGCTATGGATCACATTTTTAATTTAGTAAGAAATTAATTTTGAATAAAAACATTAACTGAAAAGGGAAATTATGCTTAGACACCAAAGGATGTAGATGACTCGAGAGAAATAATAAAAAGAGATGAGATATTAGATAAAAATCAATAAAATTGATGATATAATATAATAAGTGAAGAGAAATATAAAAAAAAATAAGAAATGTTCACAAGATATTTGAAAATCTGAGGTGTCTAAATATAATGTGTGATGATGGTGTAATAGTAGAGCTGTCAATCGGAGAGGTTCGTACAAAGGTCGATGTGGAGGAAAGGAGGGGTCAGAGGGCCATCATTGTCTCAATTATCAGCGTGAGTGAGAGAGAAAGAGAGAGTACATGAGTACCTGTACATGAACATACACACACATATATATATATATATATATATATATATATATATATATATACTATACATAATATGGTCGTTGTGGGAACGCGTCATTCCTTAGGCTAACATACAAAAAATAAATAAAACCTGATCCAATTTCTGCGTCTGATACTATTAATCACCATGACACATTGATATTCGATAATACTATTGGCTGCAAATACTCTTCTTTGTATGCTATGTGAAACGAAGTTGTGTACCTGATCAAAAGATTTCTCTGTTCAAAATCGTAATTTCTTTGGACTTGATTTATGGTGAGAAATATACTAATTATTTTTCTATAATAAAGATAAAATAATGAATAGTCACTTCTATATTTTTTTATGATATCACTATGATTTTATGGGATAGAATTGGTTTTGTGATGTTATTTAAACACATTAGTAATAACTTTGTTGGTTTCACTTTTTTTAATAAAAAGCAGAAGTTAAATTAATGATCAAACTAATCGTTATATTTGATGATAGTTTTAAGTATATTAGTACTTACACAGAGACCCAGAGAAAATTTTAGTTTTTACACTTATTTTTGTTAAAAATTGGTCCTTATCGTTACTTCTTTGTTAGTGACATCAAAGTGATGTTGATACATGGCAAATTGGCAACGGCGTGGCTAATATGTGATAATGATATCACTAAAAGTTTATCAAATGGTCCTTACAGGTCATATAAAAAAAACATAGGTTTTAGTTTTTATACTACCTTTATTAATATTGATGGTTCCTGTCATTAAATTTTTCCTTAACTCCATTAATTTATGACTATTCATAATCATAACCATTAGAACTAGTTTCAGGTGGACAAAAGAATTAAATAACTAAAATTTATGTTTTAGGCTTATTAATAAAAAAATTGTTATTAATTTTTATAAAGCAACTAAAATTATATGTTGACAAAAATGTCACATATATTACTAAAAAATTCAATATGTAGTTTTTCATTTAAAATAAAAATAATTTTTAAAATATATTTAATCTTTAATTGTAGTTGGATCGACCTAACTAGAGTTATGCACTTTATCTTAATAATGGTTGAAACAATAGTCTATGCATATAAGAATGCGAGTGATCACAAGTGTTTGAAGAGGAAGACACAAATGAAGAAAGCCTCCCAACATTGATTGTAAATACTCTGTCTTTTTATAAAGCTTAAATATTTTTTTATCATTCTAATTATTTTTTTAAAATTTTTTTATCTGTAATTTTTTGTTTATTTTAGTTTTTATAAAATATGTTTGTTTTATTTATTTATTTATTCTTTAAAGTGATTTAGATAATATTTTGAACGGTGGAAAAAATGTCATCTAAATTACTTTTACGGAAAAAAATAAACATAATTTATAAAAATTAAAATATTTTTTAAAAAGATATTTAAGTCTTTTATAAATTATTGAAAGTAGTATTCAATACATTTACAGTTTGTCAGCGATGGATAAGTTTCAACATTTCAATAATTAGTCCATCAACTTTGAAAGTTGAAAACTACTCAAGCCTAAATGCCTACTACAACATCCACAATTACTCTGTACTTTTGAAGATCGAAAGCGGGGGAAGATAAAATAAAAGTATAGTAGAAGCAAGACTTAATTAAATGTTGTCATAAAATTGATTTGACAGGATTACAATGAACTTTAGAAATATTGGTATGGTCGTAAGGCATGTGTGTTATTGCAAGGACTTAGGTTTATTTGATAAAATAAAATAAATGAAAGTAAATCGAGATAAAAAAAAAATGTAGAAGTGTGAATCTTATTTTATTTTATTGTTTACTTTTTTTTCTTTTATGCTTCCTTCCTCCTCAAACGAACATATCCTTAGGAATGGACTTGGTACGTAATTGAAGGAATTAAGATATTTTAAATAAAAAAATAAAAAGTGTAGGAAACCACATTCAAGTAAGATCCTTTCTTGTTGCGATCTAACAAGAAAGTTCATCATAGATCTTGCCAAAGGAGACATTCATATCTGTGCTTGGTGTCAATGTTGATCCTTTCTACCTATATAAACCATCATCAACAATGTTTCTTAACAGAGTTAAGGAAGAATGTGATGCTAAGGATAAACATATCCACAAAAATAGTATAAGGCCTAAAATCTGTATTTTTTTATTAATTATGTTTTTGGTTCTTAAATTTTTTTAAAATTTTTATTTTTAGTCTCTAAATGAAAAATTGATTGGTCTTAGTTCCGTTATCATATTTGATCCCTCTATTAAGTGTAGTCGTTAACTAATGATATGACAATAACTATGGACACCACGTGTTAAAATTTTGCGGCAATTCATTTTCTAATGGTTTAAATCGCCTAAAATTGCTTAATGAGGGATTTGACAAGCATAGTGTTGTGTAACCAAGGGAGGTAAACACTAGGGAGATTTACACAAATGGGTCACAAGCAATCATATAAGTGAACCTGACACTACACTTGTAAGGACCCTCGTTATGGCGTAGCTCGCGCCAGAAACCACGCGGATGGCGCTGGGTAGCCACAGCAGAAAACCCTGTGAAGGGTGTGGCGCTGATGGCGCCAGACCCACTGGAAGATGGCGCCTGGAGCGCCATGGCCACGCCTGGAGCACCAGAGGTTCTGGAGTGTGGCGCTAGGGGCGCCAGATTGGCGCTGGAAGCGCCAGTTTTCTGGAGGTTCACGCCAGGGGCGCCAATGTTGGCGCCAAGGGCGCCATGATTCCCAGCCAGCGCTGGTAGAGCCAGATGTGGCGCTGGGGGCGCCACAGGTTCTGGATGTTGGCGCCAAGAGCGCCAGAGTGGTGCCAGGAGCGCCGCATGTCGGTCAGGGGCAGTATTTAAGGGCCAAAATACGAAATTCTTGGCCATTTCCTCTTCTTCTTCTTCCTCCACGAGCTGACCTCCATTGTTAAGTGACCCAAGCTCCTTGATGCTTTGTTTCTTCACCAAATCACTCCCTTAAGCCACCAAACTTGTAAGAATCATCTAGAGAGCCTTTATCCTTCATCCTCTTTGCTTGAGAACCCCTTTGAGTGAGAATCCCTTTTTAAGGGAATTTCTGAGAACTCGAGTTAGGCGAGGAATTGCGGCGTTTTAAGGACACCCAGGCTTAGGAAAGAGGTCCAGCGACTTTCCTCCCCACTTCTGAGGTAAGAAACTCGAGTTTCTCTGGTTAATTTCTGATCTGGGGTTCCCTGTGAATAGTGACCCATATGAGCTGGGGCTAGAATTAGCCCAGGGTCCTGTAGAGAAACTTGTTTAGAACGGTTTAGTGATGAAGGATTAGCTTTCAGTTTCTGATTTAGAAAACTTTGAACCATGGCTCTGTGTAAGCATGTGTGACTGATGCAGAGAGTCACTTGTTGTTGGTTTTCTGACATGCTAGAGCCTTGATTATGATTGTTAGGAGCCTGAAAGGCTAGATGAATGGTGCTTTGAGTGAGACTCAGACCGTTCCAGGGATATTTAGATTATGGGCTAATGTTGGCCAGAGCTTATATGTATAGGCTGTGCATTGAGTCTGGGATGACTCAGATGCTTGGTATGCAGCCTTGAGAGACCTTGTAAAGGATTATGATGGCCTAGTGTGCGCTGGGCCGAAATGGTTGAACCCTAGGATAGGGGAATTCTGTATATGATATGTTCTGTGTTTGAATGCCTGTGGATTGGTTTTGATATTAGTATATGCCTTGATTATGGCGTGATATTGAGACTGTTGGTGGTGGGAGCCACAGACCAGGGAAAGAACTGCAGAGTGATACTTTGCCAGGTAAGTTCTGAGTCTCTGGGAAATGATTTCCCACTTGGTTGCACACCATACTCCGAGGGAGTGGTGGTCATATTCATAATGCATGCATTGATTGTCGCATACTTATATTACTATGTGAGCATTTGTGTCTGGTTGTGCTATGAACTGTGAAAGGCATTGAGGGTTCTCTGCCAGGGCATTGAGGGTTCTCTGCCATGGATGTGGAGCAGATAACTGCTCATGTGTATAAGGGTCAGAGGGCCAGGCCAGGAGGCTAGATTTGATGTGTGTGCTTGTCTGATGTTTGCATTGTGAATTGTGGGCTAGGGTGGGAATGATTTCCCAAGGACCATTAGCTTACTGAGATATGTATCTCACCCCGTGTGGGGATTTATGATTTCAGGTGACTCTTCAGGCAGAAGAGAGCAGTCTCAGGGTAGGAGGCCCGAGTAGAGACATTTTTGTTTGGCTGAGAGCAGCAGATGGAGCTTGAAGGCTCAGTTTTGATCTTAGTTATGTTTTGTACCCTTGATAAGGGTTGTATAGTTCTGTAAACCCTCGGTGAAGGCTGATATGATTTGTATCACCATGGTGTGGTGAAGATACTGAGTATATTCCTGATGTATATGTTTATCTGCCTATGTTTAAGTATTAGAAACTGGATCAGCAGGGGTGTGTTTATTTGTCTTGTGTGTGTGTTATGTGATATGTTTTATTCCATACATAATGAATCAAGAAAAATGATTCTTTGCTTCCGCTGAGTTTTATATTATGTTTTTAAGCGCTAATCTGATATGATTAATGATAATGCACCGGAGGCCTACGGGGTGTTACAACACTTTAACCTAAAACCTTAAGGTTCAGATTTATGGGTCTTATCCTCACTTATATGATGTTCAACCTTCTCATTTCTACACGATGTGGTCACCTCACACTTGTATTTCGACAATCTCCCCCTCAACTGTGAGTCTCTTCTACATAGTAACGTTCCCCTCGAGCGAAAGCCATTTTCATCCACGAGTATTTTCATGGTGGCCATCAGAGCCCACGTGCTCTAGATACTTACATCGTTATTCCACCCACGGGACATGCGTCTGGACGCACTGCTAGGAAGACTTTCGAAACAACGGATCCCCATGCTAAAGATCTATTGTCGTCATCTTACTTGTCTGAGCCGGTCACCAAGTCAAACCATCAGCTTTGATACCAATTGTTGTTGAATTGAGGAGGTAAACACTAGAGAGGTTTACACCAATGGACCATGAGAAACCATATAACACTTGTATTTCAACATATAGAATGAACAAAACAAGAACTCTTGTTTGAGAAAGCACTAGGAAGTTTATTAGGAAGATCAGAGGGCCACATCTCTAGTTCGGTGGATTCATTGACCGATGTAATTGAACACATAGTGGTGGATGAAGAATCCTCAAACCTATTATCTAACATAGAGGTGGTATCATCGGCGAAGACTCATCTAGGTTTGGGTTTCGAGGCCCAAAATATCTTAGATCTGAATTTTGGGTTTCATATATAAGTTTTAGCTTCAGTAAACATGATTTTTTTTGTTTGTTTGTTGAAGCTGAATATTATTGCATAAAGAATGTGGAACTCGAGTATGTGTTTCAAATTTTTTGATTTGGTCTATGGGATCTTATTTGGGTTTTCTGAAAAAGGTGAGAATCAATCTATGAGGTTTAAACCGCCATAAATTGCTTGATATGTTTTAATAACTTTTGGCAAGTATTTCTTGACAATTTTTATCGTCAAAAAATTAAACGTCATAAAATGTAATTAATAACGACATTTGACGATAAGGATTAAAATTATTTACAGATCAACATCAAAGACTAAGATCAATCAATTTTTTATCGAGGAATTAAAAGTGGAAACTCATAAAAGTTTAAGAAAAAACATAGTTAACTTTTTTTTTCATACCTTGACAAAATACTATACCTGTAAAAGTCAAGTGATATAATTTCCAATCATGTGTTAATCATATCATTGTCATGTTTCAATTACATATAAGTATACCTCAACATGGTTAGCAGATATATAATCACAATAACCAGTCTTAAATGAAAAATGTCAACAAAAGAATCAATTTTTTTAGACATTAAGAACAATTTTAATAGGAATTTTTTAGTTGGGTTCTTGAGCTCAAGAATCCTTGTTCACTAGATCTACTATTATTTTTATCAAGAGTTCTCCATACTGGAAGTTGGGTTCTAAGGAAAAAACACTCAAGAATTCCTATTTTTTCAAAAATATATTGTTTTTAATGCCATTTGAGAGAAAAGAAAGTTTTTTTTTCTTCTGTGCAACAAAAATTCAAGAATCCAAATTGGATTTTGCTATTAAAGCAAAAAATGACAAAAGTTCTTGCATCCTATATGACATCAGGGTGGCCACAAAAAGTAATCTAAGAATAAAATGAGTTTTTCCACTAAAAATGCTCTAATAGTCTTAAATGAAAAATGTTAAAGAATTTTTTTTTGTCTAGACCACATATATATTTTACCAGAGACAATCATTATGTACGATAAAACTTTTCCTTCAAATATTTAATATAACTACATATCCAAGATTTGAACTTGAAACCTTTAGTTAAATTGAAACAATCTCACGTTAATTAATATATATGTCTGGTGATACTAAATGGATAATTTGATCTTAAACCTATAGATCCAATAACCTTAATATACTTTGATAATAATCAAATGCAATTTTAATAAAAATTACTGTTAATTCTTTAACTAATTTTTTTATAGAATTAGATATGATTTCATCCTGTGTGTTGGAAAATAAAAGAGAGCTACAAATAGATGAAATGAATAGTAAAATAAGATAAGAAACTTTTATTATTTTTATTTTAATTCAAAATTTTAATTCTATTTTATTTTACTCTATAATATACATATTATGATTCCGAATGGATAGACTGATGAGGCATGAGAAATTAAAGGGAGGAATGGTCAAAAGACTATGTCTTCAATTCTTCTCCCTTTTCTCTATTATTTAAAACGTTGAAGATAAATTGTTTCGTAGAGTTCAATTATTAACCTAATTAATAAAAGGCTGTGCCTCCAATTTCCTAAAGAAGTTATTTTTCTCTTCCACACGTTTTCCCAAAGTAATGATTTTCACTGTTGAAAGTTTTCAATTCAAGTATTCAAACTGTCACCAGTTTCTTATGCTATTGCTGAGAAGGAAAGCTGCGATCACAGTGAGCACGAAAATGGCTGCAGACAGAGGCTGCTGGTCTCTGTTCCAAATTGTCATGTTTGCGTGAAAATCAGGTGTTACGCACGTGCATCCCAAATACATAAAGGTATGTTTAGTATCGTAGCAACAGAGGAAAAAGAAAAAAATAGGATGTTTTTCTACGCTTTGTTTGGAACTATTAAAATAACAAAGCAAAATTTGTTCTTTTCTTTTTACATTTATTAGTTTTATGAGAAAAAATAAATAAAGCTTTATTAGATGGAAATAATATAAAAGATAATATTGGAAATTTGGAATTGACTAATCTTTCACAACTTTGGAAATCAAAGTTTAAATTCTTGTTGGAAGATGTATATATATCTGTAGGGACGAACCAAACATAGATCTTAGAGGAGGCAACTATAAATATAAGGTTTATATACATGTCAAATTTCCTATAAAATATTCATATGTTTTGAAATATTAATTACATTAGTAATTTATTAAAATGTTAATAAAAATATATTTAATGTTTTTTGAAATACTTAATATAACAGAAATGTCAATTATCAATTTCACATGACAGATTTTTTTAGGAATTTATAATAAAAATTATTATTCACATTAATCACATTTTTTAAGAAAATGTCTTTATTAATTATGATAAAAAAATATTAGATTAGAATGAATTATGTTACTCATAAAACAATAGTAACCAAAAATAATTAATAAATATATATTATTAGATTGTTGGAAGCTAGAAGAAGAAAAATGGTGTTTCATAAAAATAGTCACTACACTAAAAATAATTTTTTTTCCATATCGCTTGTAAAACTTAATATTTGGTTTCTTTTTTCAAGGTTTACTCAATGATATATTTTGGTCTTTGCACTTAAGCCTAGGAAACAAGTTAGAGCCTCATAAATAATACCCAAAAAAATAAAGACAAAAATAAAAATATACAAAAATAATTTATTGAAAAGAGAGATACTTGTTAGCAAGCTCAAAAGGTCCTTATAAAAAAGACTAAATTTACAGAGTTTATTAAGTGATTTTTTTATTGCTTTTAATCAGAATTGAAATATTACTTCGATAACTTGTTGTTTTTTAATGCAAATCTTATTGCACAAGTTATTGAGAAAAAAGTTTCAATTTTAATAGAAAAGAAGAAACACTAAAATTATTTTAAAAAATACATCTAAGTTTTTTTCTTTTAAATAGGGTATAACATCTTTTGGTAGAGTCCACAATTTTCCTTTAAGGCCAAGGGCAAACTGTTTGAGTCAATAAAATAATTACGAGTGATAAAGTTTTTTCTTTAGAATGTAATGTAATTGAATATTTAAGATTTGAACTCATACCTATAAAGAAGTGGACTACGACAAATGTTAGAAACAAATTCTATAAGATATATTTTTTAACACACTCTCATTTATTAAAATTGATAAAAAATAATTTAATATGAAGTATGTTCAAAATAGTGTGTACTATTTCTCTTATAACAATACTATGACAATTTATTCACGAGCTTAATTGTAAAAAATAAATAAATAACATTTAATATGACAAATTCACCCTTTTAGTAAATGCTAATAATAATAAAAATTGTTTATTAACTCTTCATCAAATGTCTTAAAAACTCTTGTTTGCAAAAAAATATTGAAAAAATTATTACCAAAAAATTTAAAAAATT
>PYAF01001701.1:57237-71091 GCA_007407185.1 Glycine tomentella | reverse complement strand
TTTTTTTATTGTATGTCTATGGACACAAGAGTTGAAAATATTAAGTATATTTTGTTTAAATAATTTAAATTACCTGAGAATTTTTATTGTTCAGAATTTTTGTACCAATTTTAATAAAGAAATTAATTTATATAAATTTGAATTAAAATAACCCCATTTACTGTTTAACAAGTTTTTATACTATAATCAACTACTCTATTTATAACTTACTCTAATTTACTACTAGTATATTTTTTAAAAATTCACTTCAAAGTTCAAATTATCCTTTTATTCAGTCATTTTATTGGATAATGTTTCTTTTAAATGTAAATGCTTAGTGTTCCTTTTCAATGTAAATGCCACTTAAGCAGTGGTACTATTTACTCCACTATAAACATCTTACAAAATTTAAACTATTTTACTCACTGTACTACACTGTATGAAATATAGTATTAAGAAATATTAAAAGAATTAAACATTTTATATTTAAGTAGAATACTAAAAAGTTTTGTAAAAGGATATATTAAGAAATATATATTATTTCATATTTACTATTTTTTCCCAATACTACATCTGCACTTTGCTCGAAAGGTACCATTCCATTTATGAAACTGTTTTGTACAAGGCTAGTAAAACTTGAGTAGTTAGAAAAGCGTATGCTCCTAAGATACAAAATTGCATGTACATGCACAGAAAACCAGGATAAGAGAGGGTAAAAAAAAAGGGAAAAAAAACTAGCCCAATTGCCCAGGTAATCCTAACTCCGTATTTCTCCTTTCTCCATTTTTTTTTCTTCATTTTTCTTACTTAACAAATAGTAAAAACTTGCATATTTTATTTGGGGTGTAAAAAGTAAGGACTATGAATTATTGAGTAGGATGATATGTGAATCGCAGTGACTCTTGTCCTCTACGGTTCTCCACTGTTCAGCTATGTCTTCAGCGATCTTGATTGCATCACACGACGTTCCTTGAAGACCTCTTCTTGTGAACCCCACCGTGTACAATCCCTGCTCTCCTTTCCACCCATGAGGAAAGGGTGTTTTGGGCATTCCATCTTCGGTGAAAAAATCACATCCCTAATGAATTAGGAAAATTAAAAAAATTAAGTTTTCAATCATATGATCATAATACATACAACCATGTCATAAAGGGAATTAACATAGGAGTTCGTAATTGTAATCTTATAATTGAATAATAATAAGAGAATGTTAAAGTTCTATACATACCCTTTAACCACAGCAAAAACAATTTGATTAATAATTAATAATTTGAAGCAAAAGGAATTTGACCAAAAGGAGCGCACAAGGAATACTCTTTTAGTGGGACTTTTACAAGTTGCTAATGAGATTTTTTTTTCATGATCGTTACACATCACAAAACGTTACTATGAAACTATGCACACACAATAAATTAAATGTTTTTTATTTTTTTTAAAAAAGTGGTTGAGCCCAAAAGCACAGGCCCCAAACTCATTTTATTCGTTCTCTTTGGAATATGAAGAATGAAGGAAGAAAAGAAGACATTTGTAGGTTTGTGCTCTCCGCATTTCATGTGTCCCAAAGCCAAGATAGTGACATATCATAAGTGGTTCATAGAGCTAAAAACGCAAAACACAACATATCAAATTCCTAACCTTCAGCCAAGTAGGCACGTTGCTCTTGTATCCTGTTGCCAAGATTATAGCATCGAATTCCTTTTCTTGTCCATCCATAAATTTGGCACCATTTCTTGTTATCTCCTTCACACCCTCCATCACCTACACAACCCAACAACGAATCTTAGCAACCCAACAATTTCCCAAAAAAACACATTACTCCTGAATCAATATTAAGGTCACAAGTTTGATCTCCTAGACTAACAAAAACTAATATTCTATCATACTAACGTTTTTCGGTAAAAAAGACATAATGAAGTCACTTAATTGGAACCATATTGTGAATACCTTTATGTTACCACATTTTATTTGTGCAACTTGACCAACATCAAGGACGGGGGTTTTCCCTGTGGCGAGTTTGAGCTCTATTGGGCCGGTTTTGGGCCTCTTGATGCCGTAGTGATTAGTGTTGCCCAAAATGAAGTTTGTTGCAAGCAAGATGATCTTGTCTACTAACTTAATGGGAAACCACTTATAGAGCGCCATAGCAACCCCAAATGTTGAGAAGCCAAACATCTCCCTAGGAAGTACATGTACCTTCAATAATCATATGCAACAAAGTGAGCAAAGAAGCATATTCCCCCAAGCTTGATCATTAGTTACCCAAATGAAAAGAAAAGAAAAAACATAAATAACGTCATCAAATTTGAGTCTTGAACAGTTATATACTCATGATCAACACTAAATATCACCCATTTAACAAAAAAGAAATCCCACATTAGTCCATGAACATAAAGTGACTTTAGCCTTATTTTTTTTAAAACTGAAATTTTCACTTCAATATTAACTTAATAAAAACTTCTGTTAAGGGTTTGCATAGGTCACCCAAATGAAAGAATAGCATTAAAAAATATTTAAGTATACATAAATGGATTGTAAAATAAATCCACCTTTTTTTTACAAATTAAAATAAACTTATACACTTTAACTATTATAGAAAAAAATCTTTTTTTATCCAGCTTTCTCAAAAGTTAAGTTGCAGTTGATTTTTAACTCTGAAAAGAAATTTGATTTGTTTCACCTCGAGTATTTATCAAAAAGTTTATCCAAATACTAACTAAAATAAAGGTGAATAGACTTACTGTATTTCTAGCAACCATGTAAGGTTTGGCATTGTGTCTACAAAGGTCCAAGCAAACTTCCATTCCCGAATTGCCACACCCAATGACCAAAACCTTCTTGTTCCTATACTCAGAGCCAGACTTATACACACTAGTGTGAGCAACATCACCATTAAAAAGCTCCATCCCATAAATCCTAGGCACAACAGGTTCAGCATTTTCACCAGTAGCCACCACAAGCCAGCGAGAAGAATACTCAACCTCTTGAGTTTTAACCACCCAAACCTTCAACCCTTTATCAAACTCAGCACTTTCCACGGTTTGGTTGAAGATAGGGTGAATGTTGAAGTGTGAAGCGTAGGACTCCATGTAGGATATGAACTGGTACTTTGTGGGGTATTTTGGGAAAGTGTGGGGAAAACCCTTTAAGGGAAGCTCGCAGAACTGTTTAGGGAGGTGGAGTTTGAGACGGTCGTAGGTTTTGTTTTGCCAAAGGGAGGCTATGCAGTTGTGTCTCTCAAGAATTACGAAAGGAACTTTGTGTTCTGAGAGACACGCAGCCACGGCTAAGCCTGAAGGACCAGCTCCTATGATAATAGGGCCTTGAACATGCTGTTGTTGGGGTTTGTTGCAAGAACCCATGTAAGATAGCTAGATAGATAGGGAAAGAAAAAAGTTGTAGTAGTAGCAACTAAAGGGTGAGAGAGTTTATGAGGAGCTGAAAAGTGAAAAGTGAAAAGTGGAGGTTTTGGAACCTCGGTTTCTTGTGGGAATTTAAAGGAGTGTGAAGTGGGGAAGTGGGAAAGTGAAAAAAAAAAACAAAGGAAAAAAAGGGTTTTTTTTTTTTTTTTTTAAATTAATGCATGGGAGGAGAAAAAGAGAGAAAGAGAAAATTGAGGCGTGAAGGTTAAGGAAAGGATTTGATTCTCTTACTCTCGAGGCTGGTTCTTGTTGGTTTTTTTCTTTTGAGGGGTGTGTGTGAGAGAAGAGATGACAGGAGAAAATGGGTGAGAATGTGATATATAGACATTAAGAAATCAACTTATATCAATAATAATTTTTTAAGAGTCATCCCAAAGTTATTATTAATATTTGTAAATGGGTGAGAAAATTTTTTTCTTTCAATATAATATTTGTAAAAAGTCATTATTAATTTTATTTATTAATGTTTAAAGAAATTATTGATAAAAATAATAAATAATTCTAAAAGAGTCATCCCAAACGTAAGTTGATATTTCTTTATATATATATATATATATATAAATACATTATTATACTTTGATGCTTGTTTTGGTGAATGCTGCTATTGCTAATGGTTTTTTGTTTTGTTTTGAATTTGATTTGATTTTATCCGAATGAATGAATAATGAGTCGAAGGCAGAGAGGCAGCAGATAGCTAGCCACTCGCACATCATACGATTAATTTTTATTTTATTTTTTGTTTGTCTTGTTTTTTAACTTTGTCATGCTTTGTCAGGACTCTGTAGTTTCTGTGAGCCCGGCCCCTTTTATTTTTCAATTAACAACTTGTATTCTATCTATTACTATCGTACCACCCGTTTTCAATAACTGTAATTTGAAAAAACAAGACAATGAAACAAATGTTATGCTTTTCTCTTCTTTTATTTACTGATCAGGTAGCTATAGGTAAAAGTAAAAATATTCATTCTTTGGTAAATGTGATTATATGACTGCTCAAAGTACGAATACTATAGTATATGTATGTATAGAATAAGATATATTTTAACAGTCATATATGACACTACAGAACAATCAATAAAAAACATTTTATATGATATTTAAAGTAATTCTTCCCATAAACTCAAATATAAAAAATATTAATTCATATTACTTCTGGATTTAAATATTAGAAAAAAATTAACACTAAGAACATTTATTATTGCACCAATCTTAATTAAAAAATAATTTTTTTAAAATTGTCTTTCATTAAAATTTAACATAAAAAAGGAGTATTTTTAATGGTAGATTTCAAATTGGAATTTTAAATTAACCACTTTTTGGTAAACCTTATAATGTCACTTAAGAGTGAAAATCTCTCCTTTTTTTAGTGGTATATCTTATTACATTTTAAGATTTTCGAGAGAGATAGAAGAAGAAAAAAAATTATTATTTTTTAAACAGATCTTGAGGGTATTCTTTTATTATAACTCATTTTTTCAAGTTGGAGATATCTTCACTTCCTTTTTTAGAAGATATAGTAAAGATTAGATCTTGAATTCAAGATCTTTATTCAAAATCTAACACTAAAGATACAGAGATAATTTTATTAAATAAAATAAAATAAATTAAAATTTATTTATATTTAAATCTAAGAACAATACATTTTGTTTATATTCGAGTCCGGAGCCTTAATTAAACATGTAAGCTAATTTCATTTTATAAAATAAATATCATTCTTTTTAAATTATCCTTTACATTAATTGATATAAAACTTCAATTTCGTATATAAGAACTTGTTACAAAATAGAAGCATTCTTTTTTCCATATAAAAAATCATGTAGTCGATAATGATATCGTGACAATTATCAAAGGGTTATTTTGTATCTTTCTAATTAATTAGATTTTTTTTTCTCATATAATACATAGTAACAACTTCTCTCTCAAAGGGTATTTAATGAAGGAAAAACAATAGATGCTTTATTGATTTTGTAAAATGATAATTATTTAGAATATTTATTTTCTAAAACGTCATATAAAGTGAAATGGAGAAGTAATTTCTAAAAAAATTTAATAAATAATAGAAAATATATTAAAAAGATTGTGGTAAAGTATATTTTATAGTTCATTATAAAAAGAGAGAGTATATTTTATAGTTCTACCACTCCTCTTATTCTAATATGTATTTTGGGTTTGCAATGTCGTGCAATATTGATATGACTGTTTCCAAAAGTTGCAGGGTGAGAAGGAGGATGTTGGAAGCATTGTAGGTTCCAAAATGGCACAATGTAAAGTGAAGGGGGATGAATAGTGAGTGTTGCAACTTACGATACAAATTAGAGGGTGTGGTGTGGTGGGGTCGAAGTGGAAGTGCACAGATATATTGAGAAAGAAGATCGAAGCGGTGTGTGTAGAATAGATATGGAATGGAGATGCTAAGGTTTTGTTTGGGAGAGAGATTTTGGAGGGGAAGGGAGGGAAAGAAAATGTTTATGTAGAGATATTCCCTTGTTTGAGAGTTTTAATTCTTGAGGGAAAGGATTTGAAGATTTTCAAAACTCCTCTGAAATCCTCCAAAGCCTTAAAATTGTTGGCCCCCTTATTTGGGGGTTTTTAGAAGGAAAAATAACTAAAATTATTATCTTATACCAGTCACTGTTAATAAAATTATTATCTTACCCTAGTCAGTGTAAAATATATAATGTATTAATTTTTTAAATAAGAAAAAAATTGTAAAAAAATCTTATTAACTCTTTATTTCTCTCTCTTAATATATTTTTAACTCTCAAACAAGGAAAAAGGAACTTCCCTCATTTTCCTCCCTTTCCTTCCCCTCCCTTCCCCTTAAATCTCTTTCCTTCTCTTCCCCTCCTAACTTCCAATACGCTCAAAGAAAGTTTGCTGCCGCATGTTGGGAAACAGCGTGGAGACTCTCTTTGCGCGACAACCGTCCCATTTTTCTTCTGTTTAAGATACTCCTTCTAGTCAAATTTATCGTGCATGAGTAATCAATAACGTTTAGTAGTATAGTTATTATTATTTTCTGTTGAATATAGTAGTCTTTTTTTTTTTTTTTTTTCTATGTCATCGGTATTTCATAACTCAATCGCACAGAGAATTAATTTCACCCGCATTGTGTACTTGTTGATGGTCCAAGGAATTTTCTGGTCCAGGGAATTTTGTATTTATGCAACTAGATCTTATATTATTGTGTTAATCCCTTGGATTAATTATTATTAGTTATACGTAAGATTTTTCTAGAAATTTACTACTCCCCTTTTTACCATCTTTTAATTTAAATTTAAGATTCATTCTTAACTAACTACTTTTTTTTAATTAACTACTCTCTTAATTCTAAAATAAATATCATATTTGAATTTTTAATGTAATATTAGTTATTTTTTCTACTAATACTATTAATAAGTGTATTTTAATTTTTCAATGTAATATCAATACTAAGGTTAGTTTTATAAAATTACTATTCTTTTATATTTATTTATTATTTTTTTTATCTATGTAAAACAATTTAAGACCACCATTATTTTGGTCAAAGCAAGTACTATTTTAGATATATTATTAATTGGCAAATGCTATCCAGTGCTCTTAAGATATTGAATAAAGAATTAAAATAATTTTTTTCATTGAGATATGTAAAATTGTACTGGCCATAACTTTTTTATGTTTTCCTATGATCTACATAATAAATATTTTCTCTTTTTAATTTTTTAATCAATATCCTAAAAATACTTATTAACAAGACCTTGCTTAATTAACTACTTATTTACTACTAATTAAGTTTGGTCACATTTAGAATTTATATCATCAATTTAATTATCAAACTTATTGAAATAATTTAAGATGAACTTATCATTTTGGTAGAGATTATAGGTATTTTTTTATGAAAAATAATCTTGTTAAAAACAAATAAGATTATTTTAGGTGATTAATTAAGTTTTTCTTCTAAATATTTATTGGAATTATATACAGAGAATTTCAACTCAAAATTATTAGTTAACTTAAAATAATCATATTTTAGTTGATTCACAAATTTGGTGTAAGACGAACTTATCTAAATTAGAATATCTAATTTGGAGAGTGAGATGCCCTTATTATTCTCTCTCAGTTAGATATGTTGAATTTCTATTAAATATATTTTTATTCTTATAATTTAGCATTTTATTTAATTTTTTTAGTTATTATAAAATATGTTTATTTTATTTTTCGTTTTTAAAGTGTATTAAATATTATTTTGAATATGAAAAATTACTTTAAATAATAAAAAAATGTTATAAAAAATGTTTTAAAGACAAAAATAAAATAAACATAATTTATATGGACTAAAGAAAAATTATTTTTGCAAGTATGAAAAAAATATGCCAAATTACATAAAAAAGTATATTTAAACTTTCTTTTTTCTATTTTTGGAAAAATGTATTTCATACAAACCTCTGCAACTAAATACGCATAACAAAACAACATAGGACAATACATGATGTATATATTTATTATACTTAATAAATCTACGTATGTCTATAATAGATTGGAAGTATTAATCAAATTAAAATTCATTATATGGTAGAATACACATACATGGAAAATTTCATTAACAAATAGTACAGAGATGTGCCGTCTAAATACGGAGGTAACTTGGTGTATTAACTAGTTCGATTCTGGTCATGGATAGAAAACGACAATACTCATTTAAATTACTATTTTTTTATAAACAAGATTATATTAAATGAGAGTCCAAGTTTCCCTGTATATTTTTAATGACGAGTCTAAAAGGAAGCTTTTGGAGCTAAATCCAACAAAATAACTTTGTTTTCTTCCCGTGTTGCATTAATGCATTTAAAAGGTTAAAAAACTTTAAACTCCCTCACGACAAAAGAAAGAAACAAAAGTTGGCTTTTAGTTCTTTGTTGCTTTTAAAACGCTGAATTTTAGCTAACAAGTTAAAGGCTCAGCTCTATATGTTTAGATTATTTTTATTTTGAGCCAACAATGTATTCAACTAAAGCTCCTTAAATTAATATTTTTGAAAAATATTTCTTTGAAACAAATCCGTTATTAAAGACGTGCTTATCATAACATTTGTGGATCAGACTCTCGTTTTTGGCATTTTTTTTACAGTGAATACATTGAGAATCAAATCTATGAACGCATACACACTACCCTAGTCTCTACCATTAAACCAATCCTAGTGATTTTGTTTTTCACATTCACGTGTTACACAAATAATATATAAAGTGTATTTGTTTCATGAAATCTTTTTATATTTTCAGAAATATTATTTACAAAGATATAACATGGAAATATCATTCTAGGATATTTAAAAAAATATTTAATTACATTTTAATATTCATGGGAATAATTTTTATAATTTAAATAAGAAATAAATAAAAAATAAATTTTATGTGTATACAATAAATTCCTACATTTCTATGGGAATATCACTCTCTCACCCTCTCCATGAGGATATCACAATCCCACCACTTCTCATGGAAATTTTACTTTCAAATAAAATAAAATCACTTTCAAAATATCGTGTTAATTAAAAATGTTGAATTTTACTTGTTACTAGCAAAAATATATATTTTTTAATAATTTTATTCTTACTTTTCCTTTTTAGAATAAGTAAAAATTATCTGTCAAAGATAATATATTTTATTGAAAAGAATTAATCAAACAAATAGTAGGAATATTCACATGTCAAATATTGACTAAATTTATTAATAAATCGGATCAAAATTTTACAAGTTGAATTAGGTTTGTATAATTTTTTTTACATAACCTACCCAATCCAACCTCATCATAAATGAGTTTGATTAGGTTGGATTAATTAGGTCTAGATATTTAAAAATTATTTTTATTTTATAAAAATATATAATTTAGAGTAATAATTTATTTTTGTCAAAAACATAAGTATATAATGACTAAATAAACTCAAAAGAAATAAAATTATGATAATATTTGACTAATATAATTAATGATATAAATGCTAATACACTTTTTTATTTTAGATAAAATATAATATTGTATTAGAATGAGAAAAAATAAACAAAATGAAGACATGAATAAAATAATAACTTAAAAAAGAAAAGAAAAATCATGACTGGTTTAATTTTATAATTTAATAAGTCATTATGAAATAAAGATTAATGTGTTTTATATTTAATAATTAATTTATATATAATAAATTTAATTATATGGTATGAGTTGAGTTGGATTAAAAAAAAATAAAATGCATAATATTCATGGCATATTAACATATACATATATATATAAGGTAGATATATTAAATAACAGAAAACTACATAAAATATGAGTAGTTAGCGGCCTAATATTTGAAAATAAATGCAACTTTTTCAGGCGTGGAATTTTGTGTTGTCAATAAGCTAAGCCATTAGCCCATTAGCTATTATTTTAATTGATAATATCCATTTACATAATAAAAATTAGTTCAATGCAATTTCATACAATTTTAATATAAACCTTTAATATATATATATAAACGTAAAGAAGGCAGAGCGTACATGCACAAGCAGAAAAGGTTTCAAGAATATGGAACAATTTGCACTGCATCCAATGTGGATGGTGATATATGGTATACATATATCCATATATATAATCTAAAACTTTTTCCTACATTATTCCCATTAAAGCATTTTTATTGGCGTCATTTTACTTGTCCTTTTATTTTGTTTGTTATATATATATATATATATATATATATATATATATATATATATATATATATATATTAGGAATCCCTTTATCCTTTATTTTCTACTACCAAACTAAAAAGATTCGTCAACTATTTTAATTCTCCGTGAAGTTTAATATATCCTTCTTCCAACTATTTGTTAGCGTGTGTTTCTTTAATTAGATGAAGGCAAATAGATCGAGGCCGGTTTTTGTTGTATCTTTTGGCGTCAATAATGAATTAAGCTATGAATCTGTCTTGAATTAATCCACATTCATAGTATCAAACCCCCTTTTATTTTTATTATTATCATAAACAATATTATAAGAACAAAACAAGCCCAAAGTTTGAATTAGGTTTATATGCTCACAAATGAAAAGAAAAGGACAGACATAGACACAGATTTAGAACCAGCTAGGGTCCTATATATTAACGTGAATGAGAATATAGTCAATGGTAGCAATTGCAGATAAGATCTTATTAATGAGAAAGGATGAAAGTATAAAACTAATTAACAACATGTGGCTGTAGAAGTTGGTACGTGACAATAATAAGCCTATTCATCTAAGCTCGTAGATGTCCAGAGAAGAGACATCCAAGGAGCATGCATAATCAAACTATAATAAATGAAGAAATGAAATCCGTGTACTAGCATTCATTGATATGTATGATTTATGATATCATTTTGGATACGGGAATCTATAGGAACAGGTATTTGGATTCACTAGGGTAGAAAATCTAGTATAAAAAATTATATCCAGGGATCGATCGACAAAGATCGGTTGTGGAATATATGTTAGAGTACCGATCAACGTACCATAGTGTTTTTTTTTTCCTCTCACCCAATCTTCATTCATCCTGTGCTTAAATATGTATAAATATGTCTAATTTTAATTGTTTTACAATTGGTTAAGAGTAAATAAACATAATTAGATATAACTATTAATATAATTTATAGTGTCATGATATTATTGAGATATATAATAATTATTTTTTTATTTCTTTTAATTTAATGTTTAAGGTTATTAGACATGAATTAAAAAATATTTAATGTAACTAAACATTATTATATTTGGACTATAATGCCCATATCTAATATCTAGATATATGATGTCTGTACCACTAATAGTGGGTATAAAATATGAGTATATATGTGAAAAAAAATATTAATTAAATTTTAAAATTCTAAAATATTTTTAAAAAAATGATTAAATTATAATTTTGATCTCATGTAACATTAGGTGAGCTAGCGATCTGACAAAAGTAATTTATAATTTTAAAAATATTACAAAAGAAAGTATAAATGAGACTAGAACCCCAGTTTTGTATGTTGCTTCTTCTTCATCACCTAAATCATTAAATTATTTCAGTTAGTTGACTACATATATATATATATATATGAGTTAATTCATTTTTAAAAATATATATTTAATGTTAAATTTTGTTTATAAGCGATAAATTTATCCAATAAAAAGATAATGTTAAAATATTTACTAAATAAATTAGATAATTTATTATTTAATATATTTTTTTCATTTAATTTTTTTATCTTATTTTTTTTCTTAGTTTTTACCTGATCACTAATTTATATAACTTATTTTAATATTATAATATTTTTGTTACATATTTATAAAATTATAATGTTATAATATAAATTATAAATTTATAATATTCGTAATACATTTACGTATATAAAGTTATAATATTATACTTAAATATTACAAAATTATTAATTTACAACATCACTTTTATATTTTATATATACGTAGTATAATATCATAAATGTATATAAATTACTACTATATGGTTATGCGGTAAAAAATATGAAAGACAAGTGATTGTATGAAAAAGTTATTAAATAATAAATTATAGAGTTTATTTATTAAATATTTTTATATTTATTGGATAATTTATTATTTATAATTTTGAGTTAATATTAAATAAATATTATAAATAAGAAATTAGTGAATAGCTTTAGTGTGTGTTTGCATTAATGGAATGAATAATTTGTCTGTTCAACCGGATTTGAAAGCGTTTCTAAACATACCCTTAGTGATTTAGGTGGTAAAGGAGAAAGAAAGAGACTTTGACTTAAAGTTCTATCTCTAATTTTTTTTTTTAAAACAATTTTTAATTATAAACCACTTTGCCACTTAACTAGTTTAAATAAGTGTCACATTTGTTCACATTAGTATATAAATTCCACATCATCAGTAATAGATGATCAACTAACACTCAAATGAAAAAAATTAAAATTGTGGATTTAAAATTAGGAGATTAAAATTATAGAAAAATTAAAATTACAATATAGCAAAAATAAATATAAAGTTAAAATATCAAAAGTAATGAAAAGGAGACGATATTAAGAGGTTTGAGATCATGTCTGTGCATGAAACAACTTCACCAATTGTGCCAAAGAACTATTTGGATCACAAATTTAATTATTATACAAGACAAAGCATATAAATTTATTTATTTAATATACATCAATTTATGTGATTAAACTAGTGATCCACCATTTCAATCTTCATTCCAATCATCCAATACCCGAATTGAGTTGGTCATTGATATGGATTTTAAAGTTATGCCTTATTGATCTGGATTCATTGTTGTTAATCATGTACTCCTGATTTAATTTTTAAATATATTCATAACTAAGGAGATTCATAATTAAGGATGTGTTTAGTTTAAAAGAGAAAAATAAACACTATTAGAAAATAAGTTTTTACCATCGATTATTTTGAAATTTTAATATCGATTTTTAACTGATGTTGAAGCCATTAACGTTAAAAGTATTAATGTTAACATCGATTTTCATAAGATCGATGTAACATATATTACACAACATCGATTTTTAAGAAAATTAATGTCGTATAATAAGTAATAAACCAAAAAAAAATGTAAAACATGCAAAAAATAACATCATTTCTTTTAAATGTTGTGACGCATAAATCAATATTGATTTTTAAAAAGAACTGATGTTGACTGATATCGATTTATGCATCACAACATCAATTTTAAAAAAAATCGATATTTTTTACAAAAAAAAATTAATATCCCGTTTGTTTTTTGATATTATCCAAACCTATAAATTAAAAAATAGACTAATCCAGGTAATTTCATAATACAAATTTTTATATTATTATTGAAAAGTTACTATCAATTATAAGAAATAATTAAAAAAAGAATAATACCAATACATAAAATCATCTACTATAACCGAATCTAATTAAAAATAACCACAAAGCTAGTGAACTATCTTTTAAAATATAATTTTTTTGAACTAGAGTATAAGACATATGAACCCTACAAAATAAAATATAAATTTTTTCCGTTAAAACAATTACACCCCAAGGGAATGAAAATTATAGAAAATAAATTATATATCATATGTGACGTTAACTATAGGTCGCTTCATAATAATATTTGACATACAATTTGGATTATATTACATTATTAAAACAATTTAGAAAATTATTAAAACAAATTGATAGAGACATTAAAAATAAATTTATGGGAAACAAAACTAATGAAAATACTTTAGCAAGAACTAAAATGAAAGATGGATATAGTTGTAATTAGAGGCATATTTAAATAAAAATATTTATTTAAAATAAGATAGGGGTTAGTTTAATCGAGTTAAATATTTAAATAAAGAATTTGTTGCCATATAATGATCCTAAACAATTTGAGGGAGACTGTCACTCTAAAAATATATACTTGTAATTTTTACCAAAACAAAAAATAAGACATAACATAAAAGAAATATAGATGAAA
>PYAF01001701.1:44271-57137 GCA_007407185.1 Glycine tomentella | reverse complement strand
GTAATTTTTACCAAAACAAAAAATAAGACATAACATAAAAGAAATATAGATGAAAATTGAAGATAAAGAGAAAATTATAAAAGATAGTTTATTTATTTATACTTAAATTCTATTTTTTATTTATTATATCACTTAGTATATTTTTATTTTTTTATTTTTTTATATTTGCTAAAATACTCTTTTACTCTCTCATTTTAGTTTTCGGTTGCAATTTAATTTTCTAAATTTAAAAGTTTTACTTTTATAATGTATCTTCAAGTTATCTTTTTATCAATTTGTCACACTACCTTAGTCAAATTAGTAAACACATAATAAATTGTAGGAGATGATACATCAGGTAAGTGTTTATCTCATCAATCAAAATTAACACGGTTAGAATATTTGAGAAAAAACTTTAAGCTGAAGGAACCAAATTAAAATATTTGAGAAAAAAATTATATTTTAAACTTTCTTTTACTTCTTCATGTAATATATACATCCTTTTATGTGAAGTGATTATTTTGTTTTATAAGAGAAAAACAAATTGATGTTCCGCCCTTATTTATTAAGTTACCAAAGACCAAAGCATGAGCTGACAAAAAGAAAGGTATTTCACTTTTTTCCTAATGATATTATATATCAACAGAAACATGCTATTGAATAAATGTGGCTAATTAATAATGCAGTAATAATTGTGATCACAGTGTGATTGTATGGCTCCGAAAATTTTGATGTTGCGACCTCCTTTTTTAAAACCTTAGTTGTATGTACAAAACATCGCAAATTAATATGGATGCTTAAAATTTTTTTTTATCATAAATGCCATGACCTTACATCGGTCCATTTCAATCATTCACATTGCATTAATTCTAGCTGCAAGGTGATAATTAACAAATTAAAACATATATATAACTTCACATTTACTAAAAAGTTATAAAATTAATTTGATGATAAAAATAAAAAAAATACGAATTTAATTGCTTCGGATAATAAAGTATTAACAATTAATAACTAATATTTATCTATTAAAAAAACTTTGAGTTTGTTAATTGAATATATATCAACATATATTGTTTAATTAACAACACTTATTATAACATGCTACCAACAACAATTTGATCCATGCATACACCATATGGAATTATACATCAAAATCAACACATGAAGGGAATTTACAATGGGAATATGTGCTGTGAGACTGAACACATAGACGTTGTGTAGTTGTTAGCCACAGTTCATTCTGGCAAAATTGATGCTAACAAGTCCTCATGAATAAAAGGGTCCCCTACTAAGATTTTCCCATCTCAAAACAAGTAAATTGTCCCTCTATCGCTCCTGCTTGTGAGATAGAGAAAGAGAGGGGAAGCGGCAAAAGTTGTGTTAAATGCATCACTTGTTTTGTTTCGACCAAAGGGGTTGGCATATATGACTGTGCAGGTGTGAGATAAATTAAATGATCTTGGGAGATGCATGGTTATGCATGGAATAACATCATTTTGGGACACGAGCTTCTCCTCTTCCCTTCTCATCCCTATACTTCCATGATAACAATCACTCACCCATTGATGCATCACTATATATAATCCATACAGTCACATCAAGCTAATTTGTTATGATCAAAACATCATAGTTGGACTGTGCCATAAAGACATCCGATCCGTTATATATAGAGACGAAAGATTAACTTATACACAGCTATACAAATATATTAATTCTTATATTATTAATAATTTCATATATGAGTACAGGATTTATCATGATAATCGAAAAATTTAATCTTAATTGATCACTTTTAATTAATTTTTTTCCTTGATTTTAATCATATTATTTTCATCCATAAGGTTAGAACTCCTAAACCTTGTTTAAAGGAATCGGATCTCATACCACTTAGATCAATTAATTATAAATATATAAAATAATTTGTTCTAAATTTTTTATATATTTTAAAAGTAATTTTTTTATAATGATGTGGATACGGGGTTTGAACCTAAGACTCTGTATATATTATTCACGTTCTATCACTAAATAGCATTTAATAGATTTTGTAAAAGTATATATAGTACATCAATTTTGTTGTATATTAACGAAGAATTAATTTTATATAATGATTTTGAATATATGATCTATATAAAAGGAGTTATCAACCAATAGCAGATTTTGAAATAAATTATCCAATAAAAATTATTAAATTGTGTTAAAGTTAATATTATAATTCGAGTTAAATTATAATTTTGATCTCCTAATTTTTTAAATCCATAATTTTGGTCTCCTTAATTTTTAATTGTTACAATTGATTTCCTAATTTATAAATTTGTGCTTTTGGTCCCCTAATAGATTATTAATTAATAATTGTGATTATTAAAAATATTAAATTAATTATAAATAAAATAAAAATTATTGCTAATTAAAAACTTTAATAAAAAACTATCAACCCTAATGTAGTGTTATTGTGTTGATGGAGTCACGTGCGATATTGAAGGTAGGAGAGGTGTTTGCAGATATTTTTTAATAATTAATATTTTTGATTAATTTATAATTAACTTAATAATTAAAATGATCAGAATTATTTGTTAATAATTTATCGGAAGAACCAAAATTATGAATTTGAGAAATTAGATAGACCAAATTTACAATTTAACATATAACTTATAATAGTATAATTTATATTATAGAGAGCATAATTACCAACAAACTAAACACAATCGAACTCTTATGATTATTGATTAGGTTTGAATATTGATTGGTATTTAAGAGCAAAATGTTAAAAAAGGGTATCCACATTTTAATTATTATTTTTATGTTAGTATAACAAACAAAGCTTTATCCCACTAAATAAGATTGATTACATGAATTACACAATACACAATGACATGTTACATGATTAAAAATCTAAGTTTTAAAAATATCATTTATCATGAGACCTCCTTGACAACTTCCTTTAAAGTCCTTTTAGGTGTCCTAGTCCTTCTTTTCATAAGACTAAAATTGATTAAATATATACTCTTAATTGTTCTTATATCTCTTACATATATCCAAATAATTTTGTGGTTTTTTAATTGGTACTACACTAATATTTTTTTGTATATAATTATTTTGTATTTTTATATCTTGTACTTTCCTATATAACAAGATATATATATATATATATATATATATATATATATATATATGTTAACATACTTATTAATTATGCTAGCTTTTCTCATATTTCTTTTGTATCATTCATTTAAAGTTCAATATTCAATATCTTATAATATTTATAATATAGCAAGATCTTGCCATTTGAGTTTGAAAGGTATTTTGCGGTAATTACAAATAACCTTCAATGTTTGGCTACATTTTAATCATCCTACTTGTATCTATTATGTGTATTTATTCATAATTTTTTTTCATCATTTTGTATTATCAATTCCAAATATTTAAATTTAGAAAGTTGTGATATGAAATTTTTTCTCATTTTACTTATGTACTATACAAATTGGTAAAATTACACATGGACATCACTGTAAGTTCATTGTACATGAGTTCATCCTCCGTATCCACCATGCTACAGTAACCGTGTATATTTTCGCCTTAAGTGTCAACCCGGACACGACTAGTACAACTTGTCCGCCCTCCGAGTCAGCCTTGCTACAAGAACGTGGACGTCCATCTACTTAGCTTCCAGAAGCTCTTGGACTACAACAACTTATCTATTATATATATTCAAGACAATACAACCACCTTATCTGTTAATATATCTCCAGTTATCTACAAGTTGTTACTTATCTACAAATAACAACATATCTATAAAGTACATATTATCTTTAATTCAAATATAATTGTCTGCTATTCTCTGTTATCTTATCAACAGATTATCTAATAAACAAAGGCCCAAGGCCCTTACTCAGTTCATACTCATCTCACACTTATCCGAGGTACCCTCGGGAATTCTCCACTTTTATACACTTGATTATTCTTCAATAATTAATGTACTTACTTGAGCGTCGAAATGTCTTTCCTATGTTTTGCAGGCCCCTCTCGTAACAAAGACGATCCTTCGTCCGATGTGCAAAGTTTGGAACCCATCCATCATCACACGTGGAATTTCCAAATTTTGGTAAGAACATTTGGCGCACACCATGAGGTCGCAGTAAAACTTACCCTGTGGCCTCGCACCCAAACAACTCATCACGATGTATTCACGGTCAGCACACACTCCAGCATCAGACACGATACTTTTGTGGAGGTGTCTAACCCTCCACAGACAACCTTGACGAACGCCGACGCCCTTCAGCAACTTCGAAACCGCATGGCAGAGATGGAGCGAAGGTATAAAGAAGAAATCGGAAGGTTGAAAGTCGATCATGATCAACACGAGACCAGAAGGCGACACCAACCAGGAGACGAACAACCTCCATCCACGAGGAACAAAACGACTCACAGCAAATCGCATCCTAGACAACATGTCAACCCTCCAGACGATCCCAGTTCAACACACGTATACCGTCTAGAAGGGTTGACAACACGGTTACATACTTTTGTTGACTATATTATGGAGGTCGACCTTCCTCCTGGATGGAAATCTATTCATCTAGAAAGGTACGATTTCACCACAGACCCAGATAAACATCTGGACTTCTATTTGACTCAGGTCAAGCTCTACACAAACAACGACAATGTACTATGTGGAGTGTTTCCTACCTCTTTAAAGGGAGCAGCTCTGGCATGGTATGGTGGACTCCCCTAGGGTCCATAGACAGCTTCAGCACTTTGGTTAAAAAGTTCAGTGCACAGTATGCAACTAGCCGATCTTACAGGCTAACTTCAGCAACATTGGCTACCTTGCGTCAAGCAGACGACGAACCTCCTTGAAAGTTCATGGATCGATTTGGAAAAGTCACTGTTCAAATCAGGAACCTCAATCCTGAGGTAGCATGGCACTCGATGATGTTGGCATTGAGACTTGGCAAGTTCGCAGATAGTTTATGCAAGAAACCTCCTTCTAGCATAGATGAGATACGCGAACGAGCTGTAGGTACATACAGATGGAGGAAATGTCTAAGTTCTGAAATGAAATTAAACAGGCAGGACAGAAAAGGGAGAAACAGGATGTGGCAATCAAGGTTAGGATGTGGCAATCAAGGTTGATCCGAAGAGACCGCACAAAGGTAGAGGATGGACAGGTACCAACCTCTCATGATAGGACCTAGATATGAAAGATACACTTCTTTAACGGTCAATCGGGCTACAATCATGGAGGAAGCATTCAACACGAAGGTATAGGTGGTACTACCTAATCCCCCATTGTCTTTCAAACAAGGGTCAAACTTGAATAAATATTGCCGATTTCAGGCAAGGTATTTGGCACGGTTTGTGAAAAGCCCTAACAATCCCTCCACTGGAAACTGACCCGGGGGTAGATGAGAAGATCAAAACAGAAATCAGGACAGGAACTAAGATGCTGATAGAAGGCTTGATGATAGAGGGAGTCAAAGACAACAACAACATAGACAGGAGTGTCAACCTCCTCGCCAACAGAAGAACGAACTTGCCCAACACATCCGAGGTGAAATTAACACTACTCTGGGTGGACTCTCATATGGAGGTTCATCAAACCAGTCTCAAGAGAGACACTTGCATGACATACGGGATATTAACATTAACTGTGTTGATGTCCCTTCACCACGGAGCCTCCCTCCTATTACTTTCACAGATGCTGACTTCGCAGGAAATAAACCTGTCAATCAGGACAACCCAATGGTGGTTTCCCTCATAATCGCCAACTTCAAAGTATCCAAGGTCCTCATAGATCAAGGCAGCTCTGCCAACATCTTGTATTGGAGAGCATTTCAAAAACTGGAAATCTCTCCAAACATGATTCAATCTCATCCTAGACCCTTACCAGGCTTCGCAGGAAAAAAAGGTAGACACCCGGGGGTATGTAGATCTCATGACTACCTTCGGTCAAGGAAGACTATCTAGAAGTTTCACTGTTAGATACTTGATAGTAGAGGCTGACATTGCCTACCTCGATTTAATCAGTAGAAAAAATTTAAATGAGCTTGGAGCCATTGTCTCTACGCCTCACTTGAAAATGAAGTTTCCCACTATGACAAGAGAGATTGTCACTGTCAAAGCAGACCAAAAGCAAACCCGATAGTGCTACCCAGAAAGCTTGAAAGTTGCACTATATCCTTCCAGCAAGGAGCCGGACAGACACAACCCCACTTCGAGGGGTACTAGTCAGGTAATAAGCATAGACAAAGGGTCCACCTCCTACACCCTAACTATATATTCAACTCACCATGACGATACCTTCGATGTTGATCTGCGCAATGACAATGTCGACAAAGGACCTAAGCCGATTGAAGAACTCGTCAAACTTCAACTCGAACGTAGACCTGGGCAATGTACACAGCTCAGTAAGGACCTTACTAGTCATGAGCATAGGCACATAGCTGACATTCGCCACAAAACGCATACTTATTTGCTTAGCAACCGTCCGATATGCCAAGCATTGATCCTAGTGTTATATGCCACAAGTTGGCAATATGTTTGTAGGCTAAGCAAATAGCTCAGAAGAAACAAAATATGGGAGAAGAAAGACAAAGGCCAGTGAAAGAGGAAGTAGACAAATTTCTTAAAGCCAATTTCATCAGAGAAGTCAGGTACTCTACTTAGCTTACCAACGTTGGCATGTTATAAAAGGTCAGTGGAAAGTGGCGCATGTGCACAGATTTCACCGATCTTAACAAGGCACGCCAAAGGACGCATACCCGTTGCCTAGCATAGACAAACTGGTCGATAATGCGCCCGGGTTTCAAGTCTTGAGTTTTCTGGACGCGTACTATGGGTACAACCAGATCAGGATGCACTCTCCAGATGAAGAAAAGACGACATTCATTATCGCAGATGCCAATTATTGCTACAGAGTTATGCCTTTTGGCCTCAAGAAGGCAGGGGCCACATATCAGTGACTTATGGATCGTGTCTTCAGAAAACAGATCAGACGCAATGTCGAGGTTTATGTCAATGACATGGTTGTCAAGCCTCAGAGCGTAGCACAACATGTGGCGGATTTTGGAGGAAGTATTTGAAGAAGTACGGAAATATGACATGCGTCTTAACCCCAAAAAGTGCAAATTCGGAGTGGGGGGCGTAAAGTTCCTTGGTTTCATGATCACACACCGAGGAATTGAAGCCAACCCAGACAAATGCTCAGCCATCTTGCAGATGCATAGCCTTACAAATGTCAATGAAGTTCAAAGTCTGAACGGAAGACTGGTGGCTCTACCACGATTACTCCCAAAGCTTGCCGAGAAGGCATAGCCTTTTTATAGGTTACTCAACAAGACTGAACCATTCTTCTGGAATGAAGCCTGTGAACAGGCCTTTGAAGCATTCAAGAAGACTATTGCTGCACCACCAGTCTTGAGTCGACCTAGACCCGAGGCACCTTTGCTTCTATTTCTTTCAATTGCGGACAAGGATGTTAGTTCAACACTCATCCAAGAAGAAGGGAAGCACCAGCTCCCTATCTATTTGACCAGTCGCATGCTACATGATGCTGAGAAGAGATATCAGATGATTGAGAAGATTGCCTTAGTGCTTGTCACCTCGGCTAGATGTCTCTGACCTTACTTCCAAAGTCATCAGGTAATAGTGAAAACTAACTATTCTATTAAGCAGTTATTGCGGAGACCAGAGTTTGAAGTAAGGATGGTAGTATGGTCGGCCAAATTGTCAGAGTTCGACCTACAATATGAACCCCGTAGCCCCATGAAGACACAGTTCATGGCGGACTTCTTAGCAGAATTTGCAGGGGACGAAAAATCCACCCTAGACTGGTGGAACCTCTATGTGGATGGAGCGTTCAATGTGCGAGGAAGTGGAGCAGGAATTATTCCTGAGGGTCCTGGCAACATAACGCTGGAACAAGCCCTCAAGTTTAACTTCAAAGCCTCCAATAACCAAGCTGAGTACGAGGGACTGATCGTAGGACTTAGGCTCGCAAAAGAAGTTGGAGCTAGGTATTTGAGGTGCTACTCCGACTAGCAACTCGTCCAGGGACAAGTCGCCGACAAGTTTCAAACCAAAGAAGCCATACTCCTCCAATACTATCATCTAGTCAAGACACTTATCAACAACTTCGAGTGTTTTGAGATGTACCATATACTGCAAGAGAGTAACATTAGGGCTGACTTGCTCTCCAAGCTGGCTAGAACTAAGAAGATCGAGCACCTCAAAACCATCATCCAGGAAACACTCCAAAATCCCACCATTGACACCCAAGAGGTAATGGCAACCGATGCAAAGGAACCTAATTGGATGACCCCTTACAGAAACTTTTTCACTAAAGGGACACTGCTGACTGATGAAAATGAGGCCCGATGAATAAAAAGGAAAGCCAACTACTACATCACCCTTGATGGCAAACTGTTCAAAAGAGGGTTGATTGCACCTCTACTTAAGTTCCTAGACAACCTACAAGCAGATACATCCTAAGGGATCTTCACGAAGGGGTCTACGGTCTTCACACAGGAGGATGCTCCCTTGCCATTAAAGTAGTTCGAGCAGGATACTGCTGGCCAACACTCAGGATTGATGCTTTCAAATTCACCAGGAAGTGCAAAAGGTGTCAGGAATTCATGAACATCTCACAAATTACCCTTGACAACCTTCACACTCTCACCTCACCATGGTCATTGATAATGTGGGGGATGGACATTCAAGGACCACTTCCTAGAGCTCCAGGAATGGTTAAGTTCCTACTAGTGGATATCGACTACTTCACCAAGTGGATCGAAGCAAAGCCATTACGGAAGATAACTACCAGCGAAGTTGAAACCTTTGCTTGGAAACATCTAATATGCAGGTATAATCTACCTTATGCTATGATTCTGACAACAGTACTCAATTCAAGGCACAGACCTACAAAGATTTTCTCACACGACTGGATATCAAACACTTAGTCACCTTTGTCAAACATCCTCAGACAAATGGTCAAGTAGAAGCTGCCAATCGAGTCATCCTTCAAGCCTTGTGGACCAGACTTGACAAGTCCAAAGGCCTCTGGAAGGAAGAACTCACGAGCATTTTATGGGCTTATCATTGCTCACCACAATCAACTACTCATGAAACTACCTTTTGGCTCACTTATGGCACCGACACCATGATTCCTGTCGAGCTAGGGGAAGCATCAGCAAGAAGGATGTTGTTTCAGGAACAATACAATGAAGAGAACATGCGGGTTGAGTTAGAAACCATAGAGGAAGTTAGGGACATGGCCAGAATAAGGGAAGAAGCTATGAAATATCAAATGACACGAAGATACAACACTAAGGTTCAACCATGAACCTTTTAACCAAATGAACTAGTTTGGCGTGTCCGGGATGAAGCTAGAAAATATCCCCGTGCAGGCAAGCTTTGACTTAACTGGGAAGGCCCGTTCAGAATTATCACCAACCTGGACAATGACGCCTACAAATTACAAGAACTAAGTGGTAAAGACATTCCAAGAACTTGGAATGCTACCCACCTAAAGTTCTACTACAGTTGAAGATTTGAAGGCCAGATGGTGTACTCTTTTTCCTATTCAAGTCTTTTTCCCACTGGGTTTTGGCTTGAGAGGTTTTAATAAAACCCATCTGAGGAATAAAGAAGGGAATATGTTCATTAATTGCAATATTAATAAAGCATATTTCTTTTTTTTTCTTACATATGCTTATGTTGACCTTGCAGGAACATAATCAATTTCAAGAACTATTGCCTGAACAATATCCCAAGTCCAGCCCTGACAAAAACCCATGATCATGTCCCAGTACTACTCGTCAAGGTTTATCCTTGATGAACCTTACTAAATCCAAGGCGGACGCATCCTAGTACTCTCTAAAGGTCTGCAAAATCATAAGACCAACCTTTGGTAGTACCTTAGGTGGACCTCCAACAAAATCCAAGGTAGCCCCTTGGTCGATTACAGGTTCTTAAAATCCATTCATGTGATGAACCTTGACCAACAAGACCAGTGCCTGGTAATCTCCAAATGTTCTTAAAACCCTAAGGCCGATCATTGGTAGCACCTTAGGTGGACCTCCAGCAAAATCCAAGGCAATACCTTGGTCAATTACAAGTCTTCAACTCTAGGGTCGGCCTTCTGTAGCACCCTAGGGGAACCTTCAACAAAACCTAAGGTCTACCCTTGGTATCTTACAAAACCCAAGACTAGCTCTTGGTAATTTACAGGTTCGTAATTCCAGACTCTCGTAGATCGCAAAGTTTGTAAAGCCAAGTCATTGGTTGACCTCACCAGCTCTAGGTTCATAATTTTCTAGACTCTGGTAGACCGTCAAGGTTCGTAAAGCCAAGTCATTGGTTGACCTCGCTAGGTCTAGGTTCATAATTCCAAACTCTGGTAGACCATCAAGGTTTGTAAAGCCAAGTCATTGGTTGACCTTACTAGTTCTAGGTTCGTAATTCCAAACTTTAGTAGACCATCAAGGTTCATAAAGCCAAGTCATTAATTGACCTCACCAGTTCTAGGTTCATAATTCTAGACTCTAGTAGACCATCAAGGTTTGTAAAGCCAAGTCATTAGTTGACCTCACCAGTTCTAGGTTCATAATTCCAAACTTTGGTAGACCATTAAGGTTTGTAAAACCAAGTCTTGGTTGACCTCCAATGCCAAAATCCAGGACGAACGCATCCTTGGTATTTCTTCAAGCTTGCAAAACCCGAGACCAACTCTTGGTAACATACATATTCACAAATTCAAGATCATACTTTGGTGAATCTCGACAAAATCCAACATGGATAACTCTACTAGTATCAAATTTGACAAATAAAAGGTTCAACTATGTATATCCTCAACATATGTTATCATTCCTATATTTCATCCTTGCAAGATTATGTGTTCTCAGGAACATGAAACCCAAGATCCACTCTTGGTATACTAAGTCTAGGGTCTACCCTTGGCCTACTAATCCCAAGAAACCTCTCTTGGTACTCTTACGTCTATGGAACCCCGACATGCAAGACCATAGAATTACTTGTTTTGCAAGAACATGTTGTCAAGGCTCACCCTTGACATTTCAAACCCAAGACAACCCTCTTGGTATTTTCATTCACTTGGAACTTTGACAAGCAGTGCTATCGACTCAGACACTAGTGAAAAATAGGAGTCCAAGACAATTGTCCAAGGTCCACCCTTGATGGACTCAAACCTAGGACAAGCTCTTGGTATATATGTTCATTTGGAATCTCGACAAGAAAGACTATACACTTAGTCATTTACAAAAGCAGAATTACACAATAAAGCTGCCTAAACATTGGATCTATCACCATCTTCTCCTTCTGCAAAGCTCTACGTTCAGTGACTAATTCATTACCATCACTCTTGGTACACAACAGCTTGATCACTAGTTTACTCTTATGCCTTGGGGGCTTTGGTGAGACGATCTCCACATGGCTCTGATGAGATGATCCCCACATGGCTCTGCTTTGGCAGAACATCTTCCTTCATCCACTCAAAGCCAGGCACAGTCGGGACAACAGTAGGCGACTCAGTACTACGATTGCGACGCACGTGAGGAGAGGCCCTTGCACTCCGAGCACCAGTTGGCTTCAACCCCTTGGAAGCAGATGGAGGGGGAAGAATGGTGAATGGCAGAGGCTCGCCTACCCGAGGGGGACGGAGGGCCTTGCCTGCTGAAAAGGGAGAGAAGTACCCTCACCAACCTAACGAGAACTCACCCTCCTCCTAGAAGAGAAGGACCCTTCAGAGGTTCCACCATGGGTGTCTTCTTCGGAAGAGTCACCAATGGAGATCACTTCGTGCATAACGCGCTGCTATACTGACTCTCCCAAATCACTATTCCCCATACCCAAATCAGAATCAGTAGGTGGAGACACAGACATTTTTTTTATAAAGAATACCTTAAGCAGAAGAAAGATGGAAGCAAGGAGAGGTGCAGGAAAGCAAAAGGAAGCTCAGAGAAGCAAGGATGCAGGAATAGTGATAGGAAATGACAGTGGTTCAATCTATTTAAATGCACAATGAAAATTGACGGTTACAGGTGGGATTTTAAATATCCCCTAGAAACTCGCGCCATGATTGACTCTATTTTGCCCACTGTCGCACGTTCTCCAGTATGTGGCCACTTCTTGGGTGACACGTATGCACGAGTAATGGTGCGTGGGTGGCATATGCCTGCAAGCATTTAAAGGATGTAACGTTTGTTTTAAAGGCTCACATCAATGGTCAGATATCTACAAAAATTCTCAATCTTGACGTTTCATTTAGCTGACATGTCCATCCTTTCTGCAAAATGAATCAATTCACCTTGAATAACTCAACAACAGTAATCCGGAAAACTCTGTCCACATTGGAGCCTCGACATCATTTAATGAAGTTATTAGCATTGACATTGGACATTGTAACATCCCCAAAATACTAAAAATGTGATGATAATTGGATACAAGTATGTTTAGAGAAAAATAACTATATCACTCTCTCCATGAAGTAGAAATTACTAGAAAACCCTTAAGATGAAAATTACAAAAAAAAAAATGCCCTTGGACATTTTTAAAAATGACCAAAATACCCCTAGGTTGAATGGCATAATTACCAAAATGCTCATAGGCCAAAAAATGCTCAAATAACTTTAGAAATTTTGTAGAAACTTGATGAAATTATAGAATACACTTAGCTGACTAAGTATCAACAAATTTTGTGACACAAAACTGTAGAATAAAATTTCTACAAATTTTATAAGATGACAACTTTGAGGTTTTATTCAAGAAAACTCAAGCATCAGAATAAATATGGAAAAATGATACATAAAATCTATAGAATTTTCTCTTAATTATAGGATGAATAGACCTATTTAATAAAATGGTTTAATAATTTT
>PYAF01001701.1:26928-38512 GCA_007407185.1 Glycine tomentella | reverse complement strand
TAAGTAGGATAAGGCCAAAAAGAAACTCTCTCAAAGCCATACACCACCGTGCAATCATGTGGAGGGGAAGAAATGTGTGGACCAAGTTGGACAAGGAACCAACCAATAGGAAGAAAGCATGAAGAAGGAAGATATCTTGACTTTCTTATATAAGCAAGTGGAATAAACCAAATTTTGGGTCAGCCAAGAGAGAGTGACCATGCAACTCCCTAAAGCCACACCACTTGACCTTTGTTTTAAGCTTTGTTGACACAAATTCAAGGTATCATCTGTACCCCACCTTATACCACCTTTTGCTATCATTTTTACAAAAGAAAAAACACACTACCAATCTCCACAAGTCCACGTGAAGCCAAGGGTCAAGGGAGCAAGGTTGTTCAATTTTAAGAAACAATCTAGGTATGGGGAAGTCCTTGATAAACCAAGTTTAAATACTCACTTTATGCAAAAACTAATACTTGGGTTAATAAAGATTTAAGATTAATGATTTAAAGGGAAGAGAAGAACTAAAGAACTAAAGTGTGTGATAGGAATGATTATGGAAATTTTATTTTATTGATGATGAAACAAATAATTCAAACTAAACACTTACACACAAAATTTAAAGTAAAAACTCTCTATATAGTGTTTAATGGTTTAGATTTATATTGTTTCATGAATTATTTTATGTTCCTTGAATTAATTTATTTTGTAATGTTTCCTTAATCTTAAATATTCTTTTAATTATTTATTTTGTTTAGTTTGTAATGTTTCCTTAATTTTAAATAGTCTTCTAACTTTTTATTTTGTTGTTGATCTCAAAATTGAAATATGTTGAATTAAATTATTTGTTTTACATAATTAAGTAGATATAATAATCTTTTAATTATGTAACTAAAAAAAGTTTGGAAACCGAGGTTTAATGAAGGAAGAATTATGGGGTGTGATGTATCTGTGTGAAACTGTATGTGATAGTGGGAATTGATGTACATAATATTAAAAAAGATTTACAACTTGATTCATTTGTTACAAATAAAATTGATGTTGTTAACTCTGTTTATTCAGTGTGATTTTAAAAAATATCAAACATTGATATGCTTAAAATAAGAAAGAGTAATAAATGATGAGGAAAATAAGATGGGAAAAAGTATTCATACATGAATCATGTGCATATACCCGGTGGGGTAAAATTGTGAAGTGTACCTCATGAGGAGGTGTGTCAGATAACTAAACTGAGTCCATACGTTCAGAGGTGTCTGAACTTGGGGGTAGTTGAGACAGTGAGAACCACACCACCATGATGATCACATGGGTGGAGGTGACATTCCTACGCGCCACTGGGCTACCCTGACTAGGTGGATAAGTTCGTTCCACTAAGGTGGGGGTGGGGTTATCTGACTGTGGCCACTAAAGAGGAGATGATCTGAGATCTCAGTCATGCATGAACATGCATTCTAAACCTTACATGATGAGTATGTGTGTAAAAAGAGATGATTTAATTTTTGTGTTAAGTAAAATGGTGTAAATTAATCCTTAGCGAATATTTTGTATTGTTATTTTATAACTGTTACCATATACGTATCTTATACTGTTATGTCTGTTGTTATTTAAATTTTGTTTATCATGACTTACCCTATTTTGTGTCTGTGGTTGACACCTGTGATGACCCCAAATTGTTTGGGCGAGCAGAGGAACAGTGAAAATTAACAGTGGATGCTGTACAAGAAGATGTGATGAGGATTTTGTGATGTTCTCTACTTTTGATGATATCTACTTTGATATGTATCTTGGACTGTATTTGTATTGGACTGTGAATTGTAATAATGAACAGTACGGTATGTGAACGCGAACATTTTTAAATAACGCGTAAACATTCATATTCCTAGGATTTTTTATTTTATTTTGGGCCTTCATACTTTATTTTTGAAAAATAAATAAATAAATAATAACTAACAATAATATTTTTGAAAATAAATAATAAATCATACAAGTACTAAACAAAGCGAAGTAGAAGCGGTCATTTCAGCTTCCACATGTGCACCGCCCAGAAGGGTAGACTACAGTCGACATCCCTTTGTCGACTGCATCATGGAGGTTGATCTATCCTCAAGTTGGAAATCACTCAATCTAGAGCGGTACGATGGAACTACAGATCCAGATGAACATCTGGATGTCTTCCTTACCCAAGCGAACCTCTACACCAACGACGATGCAATCTTGTGTCTGTGTTCCCTACATCTCTGAAGAGAGCAACCTTGACATGGTACAATGGACTTTTGACGAAGTCCATCTACAGTTTTGACACCCTTGTCGAATGTTTCACTGCACAATACGTGACCAGCCGGTCTCATCATATGACCTCTGCTGCATTGGCTAGTCTGCGACAGGCAAACAACGAATATTTTCGGAGGTTCATGGACAGATTTGGACGAATTGTCGTCTAGATCCAAAACCTCAATTTTGAGGTAGCGTTACACTCCATGTTATTAGCTCTTGACAGCCTATGCAAGAATCCTCTTTCCATCATGGACGAGTTATGTGAAAGAGCCAAGGCTTATATATAGATGGAAGAAATGTTCAAGATTCAAAATGAGGTCCTACAAGCCAAACAGAAGTGCGACAAACAAGAAGGAGCAACCAAGACCTACCCACAAAGGTTAGACAAAAGGTATAAGCCAGACAAGAGCTAGCTTCCCCAAAGAAGACCTGGATATGAGCGATACGCTCCCTTGATAGTTAATTGTGCCACTATCATGGAGGAGGCCTTTAACACAGAGATACCATCGCAGTTGCGGGTTCAACATTGAGGGTTGATGGGGTCTGAAAGACAAAATTTAGGAGCTTATACAAGTTGGGTATTTATCCCCGTTCGAAAAAAGACTCGGTAATCACTTAGCAGGAACCAAACCTGGAGGACGAGATGACTAACCCAAGAACAAGGATGCTGACAAGAGAAGAGATAACAGAGGGTGACAGAGGAAGCATCAAACCAGACATGAATGCCAACCTCCTCAATAATAGCAGAATGAACCCACCCCAAAAATTCGAGGTGTGATCAACACCATCGTAGACGGATTCTTTCACAAAGGGTTGTCCAGCCAGTCTTAAAAACAACACTTTCACGCTATCTGGGACATCGACATCAACTGTGTCGATGTTCCTTCACCATGGACTTATTACTTTCACATATAAGTATTTCAAGGGAGTAAATCCTATCAACCAGGATGATCCCATGGTGGTCTCCCTTGTGATCGTCAACTTTATGGTGTCCAAGGTCCTCATCGACCAGGGTAGCTCCACGGACATCCTTTATTGGAAAACCTTCCAGAGGCTTTCACCAAACACGGTCCACCCTCACTCTAGACCCCTCCTCGGCCTTGCAAGGGATAGGGTAGAGACTAGAGGCTATGTGGACCTCATGACCACTTATGGTCATAGCCCACTCTTAAGGAGCCTCACCATCAGGTATCTAATTGTCAATGCTGACACCTCTTATCTTGCTTTAATTGGCAGGAAAACACTGAACGAGCTTAGAGCATCGTCTCCATGCCTCACCTAAAGATGAAGTTTCCTACCTTGATGAGAGAAATAGTTATTGTCAAGACAGACCATAAGCAAGCTCGACAATGCTATGCAGAAGGCCTCAAAATAGCACCATATCCTCCCACCAGGGATCCTGGCAGACATCATCTCACATCAAGGGATACCAACCAAGTCATGAGCGTGGACAAAGGGTGTCCAATCCGAACCCTACTTGTTTGCACAACTCACAAGGATGGCACATTTGATGTGGATCTGGGCGATGACACCATCGACAGAGGACCAAAGCCCATTGAAGAACTCGTCAAGCCGCATCTCGGACCCAAACCCGGGTAATATACGTAGCTCAATAAGGACCTCACCAGCCATAAGCACAGATGCCTAGCTGATGTCCTATAAAAAAATACAGACTTGTTTGCCTGGAAACCATCTGACATGCCAGACATTCATCCCAACATTATACGCCACAAGCTAGCCATCTCAGCAGGAGTATCCCTACTCCTATACCTCTTAGCAGTTGACAAATTTGTTAGCTTAGCCCTCGTACAAGAGGAAAGGGAACACTAACTTCTCATATACTTCAACAGCCACATTCTCCATGATGTTGAGAGGCAATATCAGATGATCGAGAAGATAGCACCAGCCCTTGTCACCTTAGCCCGATGCCTGACAAGGAAGGCTAGCTATGTCATTCTCGATGGTGAGCTCTTCAAAAAGGGACTGACAACACATATGCTTAAGTGCCTTAACAGCAAACAAGCAGACTATGTCATGCGAGAACTCCATGAAGGGATTTGCGGCCTCCATACAGGAGGACGCTCCCTTATCGCTAAAGTGGTACGTGCAGGATACTACTAACCAACACTCAGGACCGACACCCTCGACTTCACTAGGAGGTGCATGCGGTGACAAGAGTTTGCAGACATCCTGTGCACCCCTCTTGACAATCTCCACAGTTTGAGCTCCCCTTGACTTTTTGCTATTGGGAAATAAAATATTGGGGCTTCTACCAAAAGCCCCAGGAGCAGTCAAATTCCTATTAGTCACCATCGACTACCTCACCAAGTGGATAGAGGCAAGACCATTACGAGAAATATTAGTCGACGAGGTGGAAAGATTCATCTGAAAACAACTCATCTACAGATATGGCCTTCCTTACACCATAGTCACCAACAATGGCACACAATTCAAAACTCAAACTTAGGAAGACTATCTCACGAGGCTAGGCATCAAGCACCTCGTCAATTTTGTTGAACACCCCCAAAACAACAAGCGGGTGGAGGCAGTCAATAGAGTCATCCTCAAAGCCCCGCGTACCAGATTGGACATGTCTAAGGGTCTTGGGAAGGAGGAATTCCCTAGTATAATATGGGAATATCATTGTTCACTCTAGTCAATACTTGATGAAACTCCTTTTCGACTCACCTATGGCACAGACGCCATGATCCCCATTGAAGTCGGGGAATTATTGACAATGAGGTTGCTAATACAAGAACATCATAATGAAATAAACATGAGGGTCAAACTAGAGACAAAGGACGAAATCCAAGACATGACTAGAATTCAAGAAGAAGCCAAGAAGCACAAAAATCCAAGGTCGAACTAGAGACAAAGGAAGAAATCCAAGACATGAGGGTCCACTCTTGACAGACTTTATTATTTCTTAACTTTATTCTTGCGAGAGTACAAGTTTGTAAGAGCACAAAAATCCAAGGTCCACCCTTGGTGCACAAAACCCAAGACACACTCTCGATACGCTCACTGCATTGGAACTTTGACAAGTAGGGTCCAAGGATTAGCAACTCACCCTCAAACAAGAGACAAAACAAGATACCAACAGACGGGTCAGTAAGACCTTCAACCACGTGGAATTTAGACTACCACCTCATAAGCGTCAGGGAAGAAGCTCCATAAAGAGAATGGAAGCATCCTTACATGAATGACAAGACTTTTAACTAGGTTGAAATCAAACCTGAAATGGTTTCACGTCATCTAAGTCTCCTATCTTTGTCAAGGTCTGTCTCGCTTCCTATGCCACAAGGACATCAAGGCGGCGTATCATGATCACTACAGAGCATTGTACAAACATACAAAATGAAAGACAGAGAATAAACAAAGAAGAATGAAGATGAAAAAAGAACATTTACATTAAAGAAGAATGATTGTCAAAATTGCACGGCCTTCATGGCCCAAAGTTAATAAAGCAAAAATACAAAGGGAAAAGGGCAGTCTAGACATTGGCCCCATCACTATGCTCTTCACTGACACCTTCCTCGATAGAAGCAAGTTTTTCTTCGTCGAGAAGAACACCATCCTTCACATATTTGAAAGGGTAAAAAAGACCTAAGTTAAGGTCCTTAGCGAAGAACCCGACCTACCTAACAACCTTCTGAAAGCCTTTTTCATGCTGCTTCACCGCATCCTTCTTATAGATTGACAACTCCTCCTCAAGGTCATTGCTAATAGAAATCTACTCCAAAGTCCTGAGCTCGGACTCCTTCAATCTGTCTCAAAGTCAGCCACCTTCTTGGCAAGCTCATACCTTGCGACAGCAACACTGTCAACCTTGACAGCCATTTCCTTCTTCTCCCCCAACAGTGCCTTGAAGCAACTAACCATTTCATCACTGTCCAATCTGGTGTGCAAAAGCTTGGCCAAGACACCACTAACCTTAAAGGACAGATGGTGGTTAGACCTAGCCATCTCAGCTAGGGCGATAACGAAATTGTTCACCTTGGTGCGCTCCACCCATCAAATAGTATGGATGTCAGACTTCAACTTGGCCACCTCAGCCTCCAGTGACGCCACCTTGCCCCCCACAACTTCCTAGCGGCGCTGTCCATTCTCATCCAAAATTGCAAGGCTTCTCTGAAGAAAGGCATTCGCAAAGTCAATGACGCTCTGAAACCCGACTGAACAAACTAAGTTCTTGTCGAAGGGATTCGGGGTCCTCTGATCTGGCTTATGCCCCACACTCCACAGAGAGTCAATGTCCCTCAACACATGTATGAACTCAAGGGAGATGACAGGGCGAGAAGAAGCAGATGGAAGAGTCAACACCAGTGTAGCAAAAGTAACCGGTGGAGTAGGTGAAGAAGAAGACGACACCTTAGAAGCATCACTGGTGACGCCACCAGCAGTTGTAACACCCCGTGTGCACCCGGTGTATTAACATTCATAATATCAGAATCGCGCTTAAAACGTTATTTGAAAACTTTGCGGAAGCATATCTAACCGTATTTCTTGATTACATTATGTATGGAACGTATAAAACCCAACACACAACATTATTATATCAAGCCCCTACTGATCCAATATAACATAAACATAAAATCAAAGGCAGATATACAAGAAATCTCAACAAATACAGTAAGGAGGAAATCATCATCTTATACAAAACAACATTAAGTTCTGTACATATACATCTCAAAATATAAACCACATCTGTGGTTATACAAAAGAATATGTACAACATAATGGTGTACACACACACCCTGTCCCCACACAGGGAGAACCAAGACCAGCATCAACCAAGAAGATCCACTCTGGTCTTCTACTGCAGTCCTCAGCCATGCCAGCAAACTCTACTAGGGCCTCCTGCCCTGTTGTCGTTCTTCTCTGCTAGAAGAATCACCTGAAAACTGCAGCCCCAACAGCGGTGAGATAAACATCTCAGTAAACTCAGGGTTTTGGGAGGTACTCCCTTCCCCTGGTTCACCTCCAAGCACACACATAACAAAACCATACTCATATCCTAGGACATCATCCTAGCTCTCAATACCCGGCTACCAGGGTAATATAACACAAAAGTGTTGTCCCACAGGACATTTCCATCATCAGAGGTGCAACACCTCATTCTAGTTTTCTCAACCATCTCACAGAGGTACCATAACACAAGTGTCAACCACTGGACACTTTCCATATCAGAGAGGCACCGCCTCATGAAACTATATAAACAATGCCTGAGGGCAACCACTCAGGACTTCACTCATCTAGATATGGCTCATCTAAGAGGCTCTCATCCCCTCGGGATATCCTCTCTTAGAGATACAACATATCTGTATACAGCCTGGCCTGGGGAAGAACATCCATATAGAGCAATCATTCCCAGGACTTTCACATACACTGCCTGAGAGAGATCATCCACACAGGGGCACTCATCCTTCAGGACTTTCAGTCCGCTGCCTGGGAGAGATCATCCACTACGGGGCACTCATCCCTCAGGACTTCCAGTCACATGCCTGAAGAAGATCATCCACAAAGGGGCACTCTATCCTCCAGGACTTCCATACAATGCCTGAGAGAGATCATCCATACAGGGCACTCATCCCTCATGGCTTCCATCCGCTGCCTGAAGGAGATCATCCACCCAGGGCACTCCATCCTTCAGGACTTCAATCCTCTGGTTGAGAGAGATCATCCACTCAGGGGCACTCATCCCTCAGGACTTCCAATCACGGTCTGAGGAAGATCATCCATACAGGGCACTCATTCCTCAGAGCTACCAATCCACTACCTGAGAGAGATCATCCACTAAGGGGCACTCAGCCCTCAGGATTCTCAACCACTGCCTGAGAGAGATCATCCATACAGGGCACTCATCCCTCAGGACTTCATGGCACCTCCCAAGGAAGATCATCCATCCCGGGCACTCATTCCAAGGGAGTCCATAAATCCTATTCTACTGGCCAGAGAATCTCATCTAGCACGATATTATTCCAGTATCTAATATAACCTTATTCACAGACTACCATCGTAGTCTCTGTCTCATACATAGCCACAGAACACTGCCACAATGTTCGTCCATCCAAAAGGCCCAAGGCCCATCACACCTGCGCCAACAGGTGTATCATTCTCACAACAGTACCTCAGTGTCTATAATCCATGCATTCTTATATCATCACATCCTAACACCATCCTGGTGTGTAACTATCATAATCATCAACAATAAGCCACAATGGCATTTCTCTCAATAGCATATGTATATATATATATATATATATATATATATCAGTAACCATGTACAATATCAATTGCATGGCATACAACCATCACCCACTTGGGTGGCAAACAAGAGCAAGAGAATCACTCCCAAGAACGATGAGCTTACTTGGCAAAGCCGTGCTCTGCAGCTCCACTCCTTGAGCGATGGCCTGTGTCACTGACACCCGCGGTGTCAAGCCCTAACAAGGCATACAAACGCATATCACAGACCATTCAATCATACAAACAAGCATAAGCTTATCAAGCAGTCTTCAACTGCCATAATGAAAAGAACCACAATCCTTTCCATAGGCTTTAAATCATCTAACCTATGGTTCATCATGCTCATCCATCACAAGCCCTTTCATAGAGACCTCAGTGGTCTATATCAGCTCACACAAGGCATCAGAGTCATCACAGACTCAATCCTAGCCCAACACACTGAGCTCAAAGCTCTCACAACCCAAATAACTCAGGGTTTCCCATAGGGCCTGAACGGTCTACATCATACACCAAGCACCGTTCATGTGGCCTCTCAGGCACATCAAGACCACCAACAAGGCTCTTGCATGTCTCAAAAGCATTAAGTGACTCAACACAAGTCACATATGCATAATCCTAGAGCCAAAACCAACTTTCACCAAAACACAAACCAAGAGCTAATCCTTCATCCTCTCATCATTCTAAACATATCTCTCTAAAGGACCCAGAGCTAATTCTAGCTCTATCACAAGTGGGTCACTATTCACTCAAAACCCCAACTCTTAAATCAACCAAGGAATCTCGAGTTTCTTACCTCAATGGCAATAAAGAAAGCCTCTAGGACACTCCTCCAAGCCTGGGTGTCCGTGGGTCGTTGTCGTTCCTTGCTAGACTCGAGTTCTCTACTTTCCCATGAGAAATGGATTCTTAGAACAAGGGGCTTTTGGGTGAAATGGAGGAAGGATTTAAGCTCTCAAAAGGTTTCTAGGAGGTTTGATGTGTTGAGGAAGTGTTTTGGGTGAAGAAACAAGGTCAAGGGAGCTTGGGAACCTCAGCAATGGAGGTTGGGTCGTTCTGGGGAAGAAGAAAGGGATTTTCCCCCGGAAAACGCGACCCTGGCCTTTTATACTGGGCCTGCCAGAGGTATGGCGCTGATCGCGCCACCTCTGGCGCTAATCACGCCAGCTCCACCGACCTTCTGGCGCCAACCTCGCCACACCCATGCTCCCAGTGCCAACTTCCAGCACCTATGGCGCCTCCCGCGCCACATTGGCACCATAAGCGCCAACCTCCAGACCAGTGGCGCTACCCGTGCCAACCCTGGCGCTCCCAGCGCTGGCTGCAAACCATGGCGCCCCTCGCGCCACTATGGTGCCCCTCGCGCCATGTTCCAGTGAGTCTGGCACTGATCGCGCCAACCCTGGCACTGATCGCGCCACACACCAGACATGGTTTTCTCAGCAGGACTTCTGGCGCTATCCGCGCGTCACCCCACGCCATCTGCGCCAGAACTCTGGGGTATTATAGTAGTCAACAAGAAAGCAGTAGTGTGGGTTGTAACATGGGCAGTAGCAGCCCGGACTACCGACGGTGCCACGGGCAATCCCTGCACAACAGCAGCAGGAGGGCCACTCGAACTGGGAAGAATCTTGGCAGCCTACTTCATTGCATGAAGGTTGCAAAGGGCCCTCGATTTCTTTCGACCAGAGGTCCCAACATCATCATCTCACTTCCTCTTAGCTAGAATAGAGGAAGGAATGTTGGGAGACGCCTCAGCTTTGCCAACACCAGTGGTGCCAACCTCAGTAGTGGGCTGACCCTCACCTCTAGCAGGAGGGTTGACAGAAGCAGGCGACACAACCTCACCATCAAGTCCAACGTGCTTCACTAGAGCCCTCCAAGGAAATTCACCCATAATACCTGTAAAATAATCAAAACACAGTAAGTGTGACTTCGGTTCAAACACAAGAGAAAGACATGGCATAGTGATTTACCATCCAAGACAACGAAGGGGTCGTCCGCTGAAGGAAGGGACAAGATAGCCCATGCATCTAAAGAAGCCGATAGCTATTCCAATATCGCCTTGTCCAGTCTCTCCACTAGGGTCAACAGGTCTTCATCAAATGACTTGAACCTGATGGGATCAAACTATTAATAGAACGGGAAGTGGGGATCCCCATCCTGGTTTAACATCAGTGGAAACCAATCTGCCACAATGCTAGTATCCAGGACTTTGAAGAAACGAACCTTGAAGCGGCGAAAGACATTCAAGTTAAACTCGAACAACTTCTTGGATACACTGTTCAAGAAGACCCAACCAATCTTGCCCATCAGCTTCATCTGAAAAAGAACAAGAATACCGACACGTTGGGTCGGATGTTAAAAAAGGGACAAAGAATTTTGAACGGCCTCACCATTACCCAACTATTAGGGTGAAGTTAGGAGGGGACCACATTCAAGTGCTTAAAAAGAGCGCATTGAAAGGGAGATAATGGAAGAATCAAACCCAGCACCTCGAAGAGGCACCAGTACATGAAGAAGAAGGATGGACCACTAGGTGCCGCCCTCAAGAAAAGGAAGTCATCACTTCCACAGGCCTCAATGACCACCTTGCAAGAATCCTCAGGGGTTGTCAACCCGAGTTAATGATGTAGGGCGTTAACATATGCTGCCTAGATGATGGAGGATTGGTATTTCAGAACATCGTCCCTCACCCACTCGTAGCCAATGACAACGGGGGTGGACAATGGCGACCTAGGGCTATGGCTGCATTGCACACGGGGAGAAGCCCTTGTGTTTCCATCATCACTCTTCCTTGCCCCTCCAGAAATAGAAGGAGGGAGAATGGTTGTAATCGGCATAGGTTCCTTAACACAAGGAGCAGTTGTAGGCAACACCCTGATAAACACGTTGTCGACACGCACCAAAACAATTTTACTAAGCTAATTCTATAGCACAGAGCTAACCTAGGTTGACTCAGAGACACGATCAATATGGTTCTAGCTTCAATTTAATGGTAACAGTAAGGGGGGAATTTTAACAAACAGTTTGTATGCGTAAGTAAAACTTGCAAAAACGTAAACTAAAATTAAAGAGCAAT
>PYAF01001700.1:1197588-1211505 GCA_007407185.1 Glycine tomentella | reverse complement strand
AAAAAAAAAATAAATAAAAATAAAAGAGAAAGAAATTTTTCAGTTGTAAATTAAGAAATCAAAAGCAATCGTTTTAAAATGAATACGTAATAGAAGCGGTGGTTACAAACGGTGGGAGTTTCATTCACTGCATGCGTGGCCGACAATTCACCATGCCATATCCACTTTGTATAAGTCGGAATGATGCCGTCACATATTAGATGAGTTCTGATGTCATCTATGGATTGGCGTCTCCCATTCAAACATTTGACACAAGGACAATAAAATTTTCCCCTCAACGATGGTGCATTTAAACTGGTAAATCGAAGAAATTGTTCAACACCTATTTCATATTCATTCGTAATGCGTGGTGCTTTCATCCAACTACGATCCAGGAATTCCATCTGTTGTCAAACTTATAAATTAAAAATGTGATGTGCATGTTTAAGAATGTCATGCATACAAACAGGTGTGGCTCTATCCCATTCAAGAAGTAGTATTTTATGCAACATTGATGCATTGACACTACATAAGGTTTCATTAATTTAATGATTATGGGTTTGACTTTTTCTACACTCCCACCACCCCCTCTTCCCAAACTTGGAGTCCTCAACAAATGTGTTTGGATATGTTTTTGTCAAATGTAATAAGTGTGTGTACCTATTTGTATTTGTACTTGTTTATTCTGTTAGGGTTGAGAAAAGAAATACATGGTTTGTCTTTACATGTGGTTACTTGACCTATCTCGACTTGGGCCATCCATTCCTCATGCCCTACCTAAGTTTCACACACTCTCAAAAATTACACAGACAATGAATTGGCACGGGTGGCAACGGCATCCATGCTGGATTTGGATTGTTTCCTTCATAAATGGCGCTGGTGGCGCCACTACCACGCTGGCAACGCGGCATGGCAGAAGACTGGGCGCTAGTAGCGCGGATCTCACGCTACCAGCGTGAGATGACAGTGAAAAATCCTTCTCATTCATGCAATTGGCGCTGGTGGCGCGGCATCCACGCTGGTGGCGTGGCATGGTAGAGAGTATTTGGAATGTTTTGTTGCTAAATGGCGCTAGTGGCGCGTATCTCACGCTACCAGTGTGAGATCACAGTGAAATATCCTTCTCATTCCTGCAATTGGCGCTGGTGGCGCAGATGTGGCGCTGGTGGCGCGGCATGGCAGAGAGGATTTGGCTTGTTTCCTGCATAAATGGCGCTAGTGGCACCATTACCACGTTGGCAGCGCAGCATGGCAGAAGAGTTAGCGCTAGTAGCGCGGATCTCACGCTGCCAGCGTGAGATGACAATGAAATACAAAGGCACCTGACTTATCCTACTGTCATTATTTAGGTGGTTCTGGGGGAAAAGGCACCTGGGGTGGATTGCTTGATACAGATAACACGAATGTTCCTGATCCTAATGATCCAAACTATGATAGCAGTGAGGTAAGGGGTTAAGATTTGGTCTCTTTATATTTACTAAAATTGCATGTCTTTGGAACACCAACGACCATGAAAATATATATGGTTTTGTAGGAATTTGACCATTCAATTAAAAAGAACCGATGACAGATCTTGACAACTACAAGAAAAAAGCTACAATAATAGTGGAGGAATACTTTGCCACTGATGATGTTGTTGCAACAATGAATGAAGTGAAAGAATTGGGAAAACAAAAGTATGGGTCCTATTTTTGTCAAAAAACTAGTCTCTATGTCCATGGACAAACATGACAAAGAAAAAGAAATGGTTGCTATTCTGTTATCTGCACTTTATGCTGATGTACTTGATCCTTCACAAGTTTATAAAGGCTTCAGCAAATTAGTTGACTCAGCAGATGACTTGATTGTAGATATACCAGACACAGTTAAAGTTCTAGCTCTTTTAATAGCTCAAGCTGTGGTTGATGACATAGTTCCTCCTGCATATTTGAAGAAGAACATGGCCTACTTACGCAAACATTCAAAAGGGGTTTAGGTCTTGAAAAAAAACTTAGACAAGCTATCTACCAACCCCTCTGCATGCCGAAATCATAGAGCGATGCAAAATGGAAGTAAGAATACCACATTTGATGATGTTAAAGCTAAGAAATAGTGAAACAGGCTCTTATAATGGCAATGGAGAGACGTCAAGCAGAATCCCCCCTGTTAGACCTGTTGAAGGCAGCAGCTGAAGAAGGTTTCATTAACTCCAGCCAAATGTCTAAAGGGTTCGGTCGATTCAAAAACTGAGTTGAGGACTTATCACTTGACATACCAGATGCACGTGGAATACTACAGCAACTGATGTCTAAAGCAGCATCTGAGGGTTGGTTATGTGTGTCATCTTTGAAATCACTTTCAGTGGAGCCTCAAAAGAACACAATAGAAGGTACTGCTACCAAAAGTTTCAACGTAAAGACTCAGCCTATCATTCAAGATTACTTCTTATCGGGTGATATATTGGAGGTAAATAGCTGTGTAGAACAAGAATACAGTAAGAACAGTGCTGCACTCAATGCAATCTTTGTTAAAAAAACTAATAACTCTGGCAATGGATAGGAAGAATAGAGGGAAGGAAATGGCGTCTGTGTTGCTATTGTCTTTGTGCTTCCCAACCGATGATGTAGTGAGTGGTTTTGTAATGTTTATAGAGTCAGCAGATGATACTGCTCTCGACAATGTTGTTGTTGTCGAGGATCTTGCTATGTTTCTAGCTAGAGCAGTGGTGGATGAAGTCCTAGCCCCAGAACACCTTGAACATATTGGAACACAGTGTTTAGGGCCAGGTTCAATTGGGAGCAAAGTGCTTCAAATGACAAAATCATTGCTAAAGGCAATGACTTGCCGGGGAGCGAATCTTGAGATGTTGGGGTGGTGGATGGAGCAGCAGGCTTGGATGGGCATTTGAGGAAGTCAAGGACAAGATTGGGAAGCTGTTGGAGGAGTATGAGTCCGGAGAAGTGAGATACAAATTCTAATTTATATTATTTACATTGAAAAATAGATAGACCGCAAAAAAGGTGATGGGGGACCAAATGCCAATAACACAGACAAAGTCACTAACTGCTTTTATCCCACTGGTTTTTTTTCCCATATCATGTGATGCATTCAACTATTGCATGTTGTTATCTTAATTGGCCTTGCTAGTTACTACTACTTGAGTTTCTATAATCTGTGTTGGAAGACATCATTAGAATGACTAAAAGCAAAAGAAAAAAAATAAGTTCACACTGAAAATTTGTTCCAAAGCAACCAAATCTATTTTCAAGAGCTATTCATACATCATTACGTTAAGTAGTCGTCTAACAAATTAGTCATTCCTTCCAAAGCAAGTGCATTCAAGATAAACCTTTGATAGGCTACAGATCACATTTCGGATTATACACAGTTAAACATAGAAGGCTCGAATGGGATAGAATTGTTACCTTAATTACGGTTGGATGACTTCTTTGGTATGTATTTGAGATTCAATTTTTAGCCTTTTGGGATTCAGTTCTTCAATTTTTTCTCAAAGCTTGGCATACATATCCTGCAAAACGCAATTACAAGTCACTTCTATGAGTTCTCTACTGGAACTTACAAATTATAAGTAACAATTACAGGAAGTCTTCTTATTCAAAGACACAAAGGATCAAGTCTACTATGTTTGTCTGTAGATTAATTGGTAGGGTGAATCCATGTTTCTTGAGTGGAAATTTCTAAATTAAATGATATTGTTATATAATGAATTATAACAGTTGCGTGGCCTTTGTTTAAATTCTGCTCATATGAAGTCGGCGAAAAAGTGTTGTTTATGTCATTATGAAAGATGGATACATTGGGAAATTCATATGACAGATAAAAGTTACATAATCAACAATGGCAGAACCTTAGAACAAAGAAAGCATCAGAACAGGAAAAAAAATAGAGTCGTGTATGATCCTAAATGGCCAAGCAACAATATTTTCTTTCATGTAACAGTTTTCAAACTCAACCATGCAGAACTGCTCATTTAAGGTGACTGGTCTTCCTTCTAAGTTAGAGGAAATATGGTATGGGGACTGGGGAGGGTCATGGTTTGTGAATTTGAAATTGTGGTTACCCATTCATGAGTTATTTAAGCATTTTTAATTAATGTACATTTTTTCCCTGTCAAATGTAGTATGGTAAAGAAACTCTTTGTGAAGAATCAAAAGGTTGATGTCCTATGGGTAAAGAATGTTGGTGGTGATATGCAAGTGTGCTAGATAATGTTAAGGTTATAACAATTGTATAAGGCGTTGTCCGTGTCAGAATGCAAAAAATTGTGGAAAAAGTGGTAGCTAATAAAGATACCAAGGAGGCTTTGAGCAAGAGCTTTGGATGGGTTATACCAATCCTTTGTCACCAAAGTTGTGAGTGTGGAACCTTAGAAAAACATAAATGCTCTCACAAGACAGTCAAAAGGATACAATAGAACATAAGCTTATAAATAAACATGAGTATAACGCCACAAATACCACACCACCGTTGTGTCTCCCAGGAATAAAAACAACCATTTAGACCAGTGCACTAAAGGACAAGCAATAGATTTACAAAAAAAATGTTTCAATTTTAATTTTTGTATACGAGAAAAAGTGGTGCTAGGTAGCAACAACTGAAATGGTTCCATTATTTGTTTCAGTTTATCAAAACTCAGAGCCTGGGGTCTATAAGCATGTCATGTACTTTAAGGATTTGCACTCATTATAGTACAAATGGTTAATCAAAGGTCAACAAAACTCTAACCAAGTTACTTAAAATGGTTGCACATTTAACAAGTAAAAGGTCCCAAGCAGGGAAACATCAAATTGTTTCCATTAATGTAACAGCCAGTAGGGAAAATTCCAGCATGGTTGTTGTAGCATTCTGGTTTAGAATCAAGCAGAACTGTAGTGCATCCATTGTGTTGCGTCCACAAAAGCCATGCTTTGTGAATACACATGGATCCGTATATCAAAGATAAAAATGAAAGTTCCAACACTTGTTGTCATTTTATTAGCGGCGTGTGTGTCTTCTTCTTATTATCTTGATGCTTTAGGATGATGATTCTGAAGAACTCGAATACATGATCATTAACCCAACTGCTTCTGTCATTGTTTATGCATGTACTAAGGATGAAGTCAGTTTTCTTGAGGTGAGTTAGTTGTTTTGTGAATTGTCAAGTCCTCATATATTATATATACTTATCACTTCTTTCTTTCTGCTATGCCAGGTTTGGGTTATCGAGGATGCCGATTCTAGCGAAATGAACGTGTATCCTCACCATAATATCATTATTACTGCATTTCCACTCTGCACAGCTTGGCTCGATTGCCCCCTCAAAGGAGGAGAAAGAGGTTCTTTCGCACGATATTTCTTTTGTGTGTATTTGTGTTGATGAAGTTGTTTGATTGTTTGTTTTGTGCAATTCAACTTTTCTCCCTCCCCAGCACACACCAATTAATTGAATTGAAGGGCTCCTAGAAAACTTGAAAATATAACAACTCTGAAGGAAAACTTGTAAATCGGCTTAATTATATGCTATGATTATTTGTACCTTCATTTATCATCCAAAGGTGAAGTGAAAAAATTGTAGTTAAAAGTTGCATTTCATTAGAAAATAGAGTGAAATTAGTATGTGCTGTTAACTTCTGATGTGTAGACCTTTAAAAAATTTCTTAAGTTTCAGTAACTTTTTAGGTTTGGACTACCTGAAATCACCACCATTGCAATTTGTGCTTTAAATTTTACTTGATACATGCTTCATATATCTCTACTTCATCTTATTAGCTTAAAATAATTTTAATATGGTCACCGGGAACTTCATAGTTGTTGGTTCAATGGAACCTTCCATAGAAATTTGGGACCTTGATGTTGTAAGTGGTTTGAGTATATAAATTTATCTGTGCTGTCTGAAACTTCATATACAAAAACACGGATTTTTTTCCTGAATACCTTGTAATGTTCCTTTGCTCTCATATTGATGAGGTGCAGCCATGTGTGGTTTTGGGTGGATTTGAAGAGAAAAAGAAAAAGGGGGAAAAGTTTTGTTCTACATTCTTGTTAATTTCAATCCCTTACAATCACATGATTACCTCAAAATTAAGTTATTTAAGGCATCAATTATTCAGAAAGTTTGCGTACATATTTGTTAACTAATGGTTTGGGTAATATCTTTTGGAGTTTTCTGCATTTTGTTACTTTTTATTTGGGATTGTGAATAGCTTTAGATGGAACTGAAATTGCAGATGTCTTATGCATGTGAGGATTGAAGCTACTAGTATGAAAATCTTTATTTTTGCTTTTACCATTTTATTAGACTTGCTTTTTTCAGAAATTGCAGATGTCCCAACTGCAGTTTTCAAAGTTTGATTGTCTGACAAGTAGGTGTTCATGGAACTGATAGAATACCCTTTCATCATTATTTTCTTTTATGCTTATACATTTTTTAAGTATATATGTTTGGTCATGTCTTATTAAATTTCTTTTTGCAGAAATCAATTAAATACAAAGATGACAGTCACACTGACTCAGTACTTGGTATTGCTTGGAACAAGGAGTACAAGTTTGTTGAATTAAAACTGGGTTCTGGTTTTATTTTCTCTGCTGGATGTTTTCTGAAACCTAAAAGTTTACATATATATATATATATATATATATATATATATTACTTTTAAACTATGTTCCTTCGCACCACTGTTGACATTAATTTTCTTAAAAAAAGGAATATACTAGCAAGTGCCAGTGCTGACAACCACCCTATGATGAAAATATCATCAACATATATATATATAAAAAAAAGGCACTCATAATTAGTCTTGAACACTACAAGGGATGGATCACACTTGCTTTGAACAAAGTCAAAAGTCAATAGTGTTTTGGTTAACCTTCCATACCAGGCCCTAGGTTCCTGTTTTAACACATACATAATTTTACATGTTTGCAGGCCATGCTTTTATCAGAATCAACAAATCTAGGAGGTATGGCTTCCGCTGAATTTCAACAAATCCTGTTTTAACACATACAAGATGATGAATTTGAAGAGGATCAAACACCATAAGACAATTACCTGTTGGCCAGAGATAAGACAAGAAGGGAAATAAGAGTTCCTCAAAAGGTCTGGCTATGTTGACTTAATTACCTTTGCCTTAGCGATTGCTAGTGAGGTTTTAGAGAAGGATTCAAAGAGTGTTGATGTTACCTTAGCTACCCAAGAAGGGCAGAAGTGGGTAAAAGCAATGGAAGAAGAAATGAAAACCTTATTTGAATCAAACCTGGAAACTAGTGACCTTATTTGAATAAAACCTTATTACATAGACCTCCCTTAAGGTTAGCACACTAGATAAACTTACACCTTGCTTGTTTGAACTACTTCCCTTATTTTATATATTATCCTTATGTAGAAAGTTACACACATCTATCTCACTTTTATTTACAAAGTATGGACTATGGACTGTACACACAATCCCCTTAAAATAACAAAGCATGAGAGGCTAGTGTAATTTTCTAAATTAGCATAGTGCAAGTGGAATGATCCCTATGATAAACCAATAATCCCTAAATCCACAATGCAAGAACGAAAACAATATTCCCCAATACGGTGCTAACAATTAGATGTGGAGCACTTAAACTGAAATTTAGCGCGAGATAAGAAGGCAATCCCCACACCCCACTTAACAATTAGTAATGTTAAATGGGTTAGTAAAGCTAGCAACCAGCTGATAAAACACATGGCCAAACTTTTGTCTAACCCAAGCAAACCAACACAACTTGCTAAGGTATTAGCCATGTTTGAAATAATAGGCACTAAGCACCTTGCACAAAACAAAAGTAATTGAAAGTCCAATTGCCCAAACTATCACTATCCAATATAAATGCATTTCACAAATCAGAACTTAACACAATAGGATGCTAAAAATGAAAGGCTCTATGTGACGAACATGCACAAAATCCAAAACTCCAAGACAGTAGAAAGAGTTAAATCAAAGTTCCACAAACTAAACTAGGGAAATGGTTGGCAGCAAGGTGACCCTAAATAACAAAAAACTGGCACCTAGAATCTAAACCCATTCGGCATAAAAGTACAAAGGTAAAGACTTTAGAGAATAGGTACAACTTCACCAAGCTGAAAAGCGTGAAAATGAAATCAACAAGAAAACCAGAAAAGCATGTGTATAAAAACATTAAAAGGAAACTACTTGCTTACCCAGATGACTACAAGAATACGAATAAGCAACACGATAGCGGCGTCAACACAGTCACCTCCTACATCCAGATGGGGCAGAATGCAGAATGAAGAATGAAGAACACTGGGTTTTGGGCTATTTGAAATTGATTTGAAGTAGGGTGTGGGCGGAAGTAAGCTGTGGAAGATGATGGTGGTGTTCAACAATGTCGATTAGGGCAGAGGGCTTATGGACTGTAATCAAATGAAGTTACAATTTTAAATATAAAAGCGAAATTAGAGGTTGCTTAAAACAAAGACGATTTTATAAAAATCCGTCTTCGAAATCACCAAAACAACGACGGTCATATAAGAACCGTCATTATTATCATTGTAAACAGTCACATAATTACAAAATTGCCACCGTGTAGGATACAAAGACGGTTAACTAATAATCGTCATCGATACTGTGTCGTTGAATTGCTTATTTGTAGTAGTGATGCCTGTGATCACAAAATGATGCCAACATAAATTGTGGTGGTGCAATGCAATTGGTAAATATTTAACATACATCAAAATATTTTGATTCATTGGTGTTTTAATTTCTTAAAAAAGTCACTTGCATGTCATGTTTTATCGGTCTAGTTTTCGGTTCATAATCTAGGAGACCACAAATTCAGTGCATTCACATTTAACCTAAGTTTTTTTTTTTTTTTAATAAGAAAACCCTCAAATATTTTATTAATTTTTTTAAAATATGCAGAGAATTGTTGAATATTTTGTAATTTTGTAAAGGGGACAATCCCACATTGATTAAATGATGAATAATAATACAAATGTTTATAATTAAAAATTATTTTATCTACAATTTTAGTGGGATAAATTTTTACTTTGTCTATCCTTTTTACTCGGTGAAACTTTATATTTTCTAAGGGACCAAATTTCTCCTCTTTTTTTATGCGCTCGTTTTCTTCTTTTCATATATACGAGCACGTTTAAATTACATTGCATGAAGAAAATAAATTTGTTAGGCTACCTATATTCTCCTAATTTTTAAGATCCATTGATCAATACACTTTACCAAGATATTCTTTAGTTAATAATGATGTATAAAAAAATCAATCTTAAAAATATAAAGTTCACTGAAATGAATTTTACCTGAATGATAGATTCTTTTATATAATACAGTTCGGTCAACGTATTTAAAAAACATAAATATTTAATTATTTTCTGTGTGAGATTTCCATGATAATTGTACCGTAAGGGACCCACAAATTGCTCGGTGATAATATGCTAATTAACAACCCACTATGGATCAATGCCCATCCATAGTAGACGCTACTGGGCAGTTACCAGTTCGGTAACTCTTGCTATTATAAACAAGACATCATCAGAAAGGTACTCCACGCCTCGCACACGACAAGAGATCGTAACGGTGAGCAAACGTCGAACCAACCATTGGATACTAATAAGAAAGAGATCAGATGATGTAGAACTTGGTCATAGACACACAAGGTGTCAAAATATTTGATGATGTGTAGGATAACATAAATGGAAGAAAAAAGGTTGAAAGGGTAAAAAAAAAAGAATGATATTTTCACAAATACTAAATTAGAATTGTTTTTCTTTCAAATACTAAATTATTATTAATTACATAGACCAAAATAATCATTTATATGATATTTTCACAACATAAAAATATCACATATTTTTTTAAAAAATACATAATATTATGAAAATAAATAAATACTAAAAAAAACCTAAATAAAAAGTACATAATAATAAAATTAATAAAAAAATATTTATTACAATAATACCTATTTTTTGTTGGAATAAAATTTTCTTTTATTAACCGTATACAAATAAAAAATTAAATCTTTCGGGCCAACTGTTCCCACACTCATCATGTACTTAGATCGCCCACTGCGTGCGAACGAAACTAATTAAAGCAGAACGTACAATATAGGACTCTGTCGTCGTGGTTCATCTATCCTCAGCCAAATCGTGCCGGATATGGTTGAGCAGCACCGGAATAACAATATCCGGCGAGCTCAGCTGCGGCAAGTGGCCCTCGGTGGGCATGACCTCAACGATGGTCTTTCCGCCGAGGTTCTGCTGCAGATACTCCGCCACCACAACCGGCGCGGCCAGGTCCTTGGTGCTCTGAATGATGTGGCACGGCACAGTCACGTGGCATAGGATTGGCCTCATGTCGAACTGGAATATGGTCTGAGCCAAACTCAGGGCTATGTCTGGCCTCATGTTGAAGAGGGTTCGGCTGAATTCCTGCACCGCCACCGAGTCCATGTCGCCGCCGATCACCAGCGGAGCGAACCCCGAACACCATGCTTTGTAGTTCTATCGGATTCCGTCGTAGAGTTGGGTCAGATCTTCTTGCTGGAACCCTCCAAAGTATTCTGAATCATTCAAAAACCTATAGACAAAAAAACACTATAGTTAGATAAAAAAAATTACGGCAACATGAAAATATGAAAAAAAAAAAAAAAAAAAAAACTTTCTTCACGGTGAAATTAGGGTATTCTTGCTGAGAGTTAGAACTAATCTCTTAAAAATTAAATTACATCAATATGTTTAACATGTTTTTTTAACAGATGTTCTTTTATATACAAATATTTAAAGAAAAGATTGAATTGAATCATGTACTTAAAGCATATAATTATTATATGGAAATTTGTGTATATACGATATACTATACCCCTGTTCTGCTCACTGTATTTATTTCTATAGAAATTTTATGCTATTTTCAGAAATTTAAGAATTTGTATATTATTATTGAGAAGTTCTCTCTTTAGAGTGCCTAAATTCATGAAACTATTAGCCCAGAAAATAACTCTACTAAAATTCTTAGATTTCTATCGGTATAACAGTTCTCTTTTTTTTTTTCTTCTTTAGGAAAAAGCTTATAATGAGTTAGTTTGGATAATTAACTTAATCAAATATATTTCAATAAGATTTTAATTATAAGAAAGTTTAAGTTGTAAATTTTCAATTAAACAAAAAGAGATTACGAAATTGAAAATTTATTTTGAGGAACCGAATAAATTTAGTAAAAAAAAAAAAATCTTGTACACATCAAAGATTGATTTTACCTTGGAGAAGCAGAGACCAGGATGAGTTTGGTGAAGAAATGAGGGTGAGAGATGGAAGCGAGGAGGCCCACCATAGCGGAGAGAGAGTGACCAACGAAGATGCAAGATTGCACCTGAAGCTCTTGCAAGATGGCGAGTAGGTCATAGACAAACCCTTCGATCGTGCAGTAACGTTCGAAGTCGAAGTAGTCTGGGTTCGTGGTACCAGCACCCATGTTGTCGTACAACACTACACGGTAATCATCGACCAGATGCGGTACCAGGTGCTTCCACACCGATTGGTCGGTGCCGAACCCATGAGTCAGTATCACGATTTCATTCCCCTTCCCTACTATTGTCACGTTGTGAGCCTCTTCCACGATACCCATATCTCTACTTGTGTGTCAATTTAGAAAAGGAATTTGGTGTATGTTGCAGCCTGCGCAGCCACCAATTAGGGTCTAATATTTCTTTTCTTTTGCTTTCGGTATGCTTTTACGATTGTAAGATTGTTTGGTTTGTTCGCTAAGTGTTCCTTACTTGTCCATGGCCTGGTAATTTAAGAGAGTGGGGTCGAATTTATGGTGGTTGACATTGTACAAATGATGCTCAAGCCAACTTGCATATATAATGCCGAGGGTACTAATAAATGCTTACGATAAGGAATACTCTCATATTTCATATTATATAATAATAAAAGAAAATATATATCTCATATTTTATGTGAAAGATTATAAATTAAATGTTAGTGTAATTATTGTATTAAAAAATTAGTTGATAAGAAGGAGATTTATATATTATAAGAACGTGAGTTTAAATTTTATCATTAACATAAGAATCTTAATAAATAATTTATAAATATTTCTGTAAAGATTTATAGAAACTAGAAATCTGTCTTGATCTAGATAACTTTCAGATACATACAGCTCACCTAAATTTTCCAGATTTCCATATATGGACGGTGTAATTTTTCAGATTTATGTAGCTAGGCGAACATATTCAAGTATGATGTTTAAAAATATTCTCATTTGTATTTATATGTGCCTAGGCTAACATATGTACCAGTATATTTAGATGCAGTATTTTAAAGTTTCAAAAAATTTAAAATTTAAGAAAATTAAAATACATCAATTAAAATTTTTTTATTTTCAAAATTATGTGTTTTGATAAAGAAATTAAATTTCTTTATTTTCAAAATTTTATATTTGGATAAAGAAATTGAATTTCTCCAAGATTAAGACTAAGAAAAAAATGGTGCGGTTAGAACTTTTAGAGAATAAGAGAATTTCAATTTCTCACATTTTAGAAGAAAATTCAAATTTTACATTTTTAGTTGTTTAAAATTCTATTTTAAAATTCCACAAATTTAAATTCTTCATATAAAAATATTCAAACAATAAATTTTAAATTAAAAAATTTCAAATTTTTTGATAAATTAGTTTTGCCACTTAAATTTTTTTATCCAAACACACTCTCTTAAGGAAATCTTATATTTCAAATAGGACAAACTAACACAATTAGAGATTCAATTTGTCGGATAATATTTTTCACACTAACGTATCTTCAGCCTCACATTATTGGAAGATTTAGCATGTAGGGGCCAAGGAACTTGTTCCAACATAGTCAAACATATCCACGGCTTTAATTTATGAGAAATGTATTTGAGTTAATAAAAATAATTTATGATTTTTATAATTTTTCGAACTTAATTTAATAAAAAAAATTATATAAATTACTAAAATATTGTAAAAATTATGATCAAAATTATAATATTTATTTTATGTAATAATTTTTTAATGCACTACTGGAAATATAGCATTCAACATCGGTTAATTTTGACATTCAACATCGGTTTCGAACCGATGTTGTATCAGGCGACGTTGAAAGTCTGGAAGTTAACATCGGTTTTCAAAACCGATGTTAAGAAATTATGACAACATCGGTTTTAATTGAAAATCGATGTGGATCTGAAACAATTAAAAAAATAAAAAATGTAACAGCTAATACTACAACATCAGTTTTCATAAGAAAACCGATGTTAACTTATCATACAACATCGATTCTCAGTTAAACCCGATGTTGATTATGGATAATAACATCGGTTTTCACGTGAAAACCGATATTGTTGTGATGAAACAACATCAGTTTTGGAAAGAAAACTGATGTTGTTTTTAATGTACCAACATCGGTTTTCTTTCGAAAACGGATGTTGTTTGGTCAACAACATCGGTTTTGTTGTGAAAACCGATGTTATTATACATAATCAACATCGGTCATGGAAATAAAACCGATGTTGATTTATATGTTAACATCGGTTTTTGTTACAACCGATGTTATTATTTTAATTTTTTTAAATATTTTTTCTGTTTTTTTAATTTTAGCAGTTCTTCAACCTGAAAATTTAAAAATCCAGATCCAGCCAATTCACAATTTATAATATTCCAATAACAAATCCAATGTAATTATTGTCAATCTACATAAAGGAATATGCTAAGCATTAATATACAATTGTTATGAAAATCCAATAAACCACCTAAGCTACTAATACATCTTCTCTAATTTTAAGAAAAAATTGCGCCCATTGGAGTCTGATCGCCTTCAAAGTGTCGGCTTCCAATGGTCTTTGATCATTGAAAAACTGCATGACATAAGAAAACATGTAATAAGTACAAATCAAAAACAAGTAAACAAAAATATTAGCATTTCACTTAAACAACTAATTAATTA
>PYAF01001700.1:1172744-1197488 GCA_007407185.1 Glycine tomentella | reverse complement strand
GATACTTAAAGAAAAGTAGTGATCACCATTTGGAGCTTGGCTACAGGGAACATAATTAAAACAATGATAATATTTTTGGTTTTCTGTTAATGCCTTGTAATAGTTTGTTTTTGATGTGGTTTTGGGTTGAGCGTCATTTGAATGATGGAGACTTTGTTCTCTTCAATCGCCATCCTAGTCTTCGTAAAATGTCTATCATGTGGTATAGAATCAAAATGATGCCTTATTCTACTTTCCGGCTTAACTTGTCTGTAACTTCACAATCATAAGGCTATGAAGTTACAGACAAGTTAAGCCAAAAAGTAGAATAAGGCGTCATTTTCATTCTATGCCACTTGATACACATTTTACGAAGACTAGGCTGACGATTGAAGCGAAGAAAGTCTCCATCATTCAAATGATGCTCTACCCAAAACCACAACAAAAACAACTATTAGAAGGCATTAACAGAAAACCAAAAATATTATCATTGTTTTAATTATGTTCCTTGTAGCAAAGCTCCAAATGGTGATCACTACTTTTCTTTACGTATCTGAGATCAAGTCTTTGTCCCTCATCCAATCGACCACTAATCGCAACCAATTGAACAAACATTATCGAATCCTCATTTCCTTTAAGACACAAAACAGCTACTAACTTCGGTATCATCCAACGCTCACTCTCGAATTTCCTCATCAGCTACAATTTTAAGGCCTGTTTCATATATGGGCAGCCACATAACGCACAACCACATACACCCTATTTTTTACATCGTTCTTCCTTTATTTATTTATATATTTTTGTCTTTTTTTATCCATTCTCTTGTATATATCATTCTTTTATCCATTATTTATTTTTATTTTATTTTATTCTCATTTTCTTGCCTAAACTAAACCAAAGACAACAGAACATCAGTCTCATGAACCAAACAGAACAAAACATCAGCAAAGGACCAAAGTCATTAGCATAGGACAAATATTAGCATCAAGTTTCCCTTGTATTTCATACACACAGAGAGTTGTAACCCTTATTTGGTCAGCATCACCCTTTGGGATTCAATGGGTTAACATCCTGGCCCATGACATCTATAATAGAAGCAGCCCTTAAAGTTAAATAAAGTTCTGCAAATTTGAAAATGAAAGTGCACCATGCCATTACTCTCAGGACCTATCAAAATCACAAAGATTACCAGCGGTTGACAAAAGTTCAAATTTAAATGTATCCATGACTCCATGTAACAGTATGCACTAATAGGTTATATATAGGACCAGTTTTACGTTAACGTGCGGGGCTACATGAATAGTTAGACCATGGTGGCATTACATCTAAACAGCACAGGATACTAACCTTGGGGGGAGCGCGACCTCAGCAAGCCACCAACAATGGGCGACAATGGTGACACCGCGCGGAGCCTTGAAGCAACAGGTGCTGTGGATCGTGATATGGGCACGAACGCACGACGGAGAAGATATCAACGCTCACCAACAAAAACGAGGGAGAAGAGATGGGTACAGTCTCGACGACAAGGCACGAAGGAGAAGAAGAGATGGTGTTGCGCTTCAATGGGTGACGACAACGAGGGAGGTTTTCATAGATATGGGCGCGAGAGTGAAGGGTCGTAGCTCTTCGGAAAAGACAAAGGCTTTAAGGCGCGATACTGAAGTTTAATAGTCGCGACGGGTACCTATCATACACACAACATCGGTTCTGAGACAAAAACCGATGTTAATCTATTATTTTAACATCGGTTTCACTTAAAATCTTGAAACCGATGTTAACATTTCATGGTTAACATCGGTTATACTTAAAAATCTAGAAAACCGATGTTAACATTTCATGGTTAACATCGGTTATACTTAAAAATCTAGAAAATCGATGTTAACATTTCACTGTTAACATCGATTCTGTGAAAAATCTACAAAACCGATGTTAAATTAGTCCGCTTATTTACAAAATTGCCACCGCGTTTTTGTTAACATCGGTTTTTCGGATAACCGATGTTAAACTGACGATGTTAAAGCCTATTTTTCTAGTAGTGATGATATAATGAAATATTTTTGCATTCTTCTTAATTTCTTAGTTTCATGCAGATACTTTCTACGTCGGTATTATTTAGATCTGATGTAGTAAACTATAGTTATATAAAAAAAATATGATAATTTTGAGATTTAAAACTACAATCAGTCTACAAATATATTATTTTGAAATATAATATATATATTTTTTAATTCTATGACAACAACATACTACACTTAAATCTGAACCTAAAGAATCCACGTAATTTCTTTTCATCTTATACCCGATTTTTTTTAAAATTTTTAACTACTACCTGTTATCGCTACAAGGAATCCTTAAAACAAAAAAACTTAGATAAGCCCAATGAAATGGATTATGAACCCAGGGCTAAACACACATTCCGAGATATTGTTCATAGAGTTGGATTGAAGAAAATATGTAAAAAAAAGGGCATGGACACCTAGGCTGAAACCAGAAGGGAGTTATCAGAACCTCCAAATCAGAAAGGTAGAAAAACAAATGACGTCCATTGGAGTGGACTTGGATATTGAAACCATGAAAATCTTATCCTCCTTTCTCAAAGAAAATGATAACATATTTGCATGGAAATCGACAAGTATGCCAAACATAAACCCAAACCTTTTCTGTGATAAATCGCCAATAAATCCATCAATAAAACATGTATGCTAAAGAATGAGGAAAATGGTCCCACCACGACTAGAGGAAATTGAAAGACAAGTAAGGGAATTACAAGTGGGGTTCATCAGAGAGGTCAAATATTCGAATTGGCCAGTCAACGTCGTCCTAGTCAAAAAACAAAATGTTAAATGGAGAATGTGTGTTGACTTTATTGATCCGAACAAGCAATGCCTGAAGGACTCATACTCGTTTCCCAACATAGATAAATCGGTGGGCAGATCCTTTGACTACTAATATTTGAGTTTAAATTCGAATTTAAAATAGAAGTTATAGCAGTTTGCCAAAGAAAAGCATGTGAAGACACTTGAAGCCATTAGATCTAAGTAGTTAAGAATCTATTGTACACGTGTCAAAATTTGAAGATTTGATTGTTAGTTGTAGAAGTCTATAAATAAAGACTTCAATTCCCACAATCATTTTTTGTTGGATTGATTCACTATCACTCAAATTTTCATATACTCGTTCAGCTCATACAAAAATAACTATCAATTTAAAGTCGTAATGTATATATTCATTCCACTTTTAATAAATTTTTTATTTTATTTTTCTTCATTTCTCTAAACCCTTATTTCTTTCCAATCTCAATTTCTTCTTTAAACTTTACTTCTATCAAAGCCCACTTATTATTATCAAAATTTCTATTAGAATTGTTATCAAACACCATATTATAATTTTCATTGAAAAAGAAAAAAATTGAAACTATTATTATTGAAATCACTATAATTATCATAAATAGATATTACTATTGAAATTGTTATTATTAGTTCGTTAATACTTAAAATAATTCTCGAGTTAAAAACCATAATTACTTGTTTGATTAAAAAAATTATAATTGAATTTGAATTCTATATCTCACACTTAAATATTTATTTGTTAATAGAATTATTAGTGAAAATTATTACTTGATAGGTATACATTCTTTTCAAAAACTATTTGCAATTTTTACGATTAAGAGTAATACTAGAAAATAGGAAAGGTAAGGGTAATTAAGCCTAGGTGATTTCATGAATACAGAATAAATTTATCCTACCCACAAAGACCAGATATCTGACTTAGAGCCATAGGGTAAGAAGCTCAGGGCACATATAAGTTGGAGTCCCTACAGCCTAAACTTAGAGCAAGAACACACACAAGATATAAAGTGAGAGTGATCGACATAATATCTTAGTATATATATCTCTCACTAAGGAAGCAAGATCATAACTTGTCAACATTTTAGCAAGACAAAAGTCACATGCATCCAACATACATGACGTAAGTATAGGATACTAAAACAAGCCACAGGTTAAAGATGTTTAGACTCTAAATACATTCATGAAGTGTAAGTGCAGTTTAAAGATAAAATGAAGAAAGTCATTACCTATACGTATATCTTGATCTCTTCTCAAGAATATATTTGAACACTAAAAACGATGTGGTAACACATCAAAGAGATTTACACCTGAGTAAATATATAAGTAAATTAGAAATCACACTTTAACCCAAAATCTTAAGATTCAGATTTATAGATCTTCTCCTCACTTATATGGGGTTCAACTTGTCTATTTCTATTCGATATGTGACTTTAACTCACACTTGTATTCCAATAGTAATTAGATATAATTGTATATAACCCAAAAGATTGAAGTAAAGATCAGAAACTACAAATTATTTTCATTTGAAATTGAATTAAGGTTTTTGGCCAACTAACTACAGATTCGTTGATATATATATCTTTAAATATCCTCTCGTACTCTAGAATAAAAGGATTCCAAAAACCTCACATCTCACCATCATAGACCACCACCTTCTATATCTCGATTATTTTTTGTGCTCACACAAAATTATATCTATTAATATTATTACTACTAACACTTTGACACATTAAGCAGTGAACAACCAAAATAAGCCAATAAAGGGTGCAGTGCAGGTACTTTGCAAGTTAAAAACAAATTAACCTAATATAACTAATGCCTTGAAATAAGTTTTAGAATATTTCATCTAGAACAAATTAAGAATTGACAATAATTAGAAGAGATACATGCTCAACTTTTTAATCCATATAAGCATATAAAGTGATCTTATTTATATTTTAGGAGTGAAAGCATAGGCAAAATATGGAAGTAGAGAAATATGTACAGTCATTAAAACTGATTTTTGAATATCAGGACAAACTTCAGGCGTGGTAAAACCTCTAAGTAACATAAGCATTTTAACACCACAATTCAAGCACTTTTTCCAGTTTGTACTGTGGCACAACCTATATGGTAAAATGGTAATGTAGCCTAATCTAGCATTATTCACTTTTTAAAGAATGTATGTATATACCAAAAATGAGTCCTACAACTACATCAGACCTCAAGCACTCACTTCCTCAGCTTTGATCAAGAGTTCTCTGAAGTTATGACTAGTGCAGTCCATGTGCAACAAACCAAACAGCAATATGTAATAAACCAATAAACCACTCAGCTAGCATAACTCTTCCCATGGCTATGTAAAATTTACCAGGGAAAAAATTGAATAACTGATCAACAAAGCTAAGTGAATAAATGATGACCTCATCACATGAACAAATAAAATAAGATTTGAAAATAATAATAGTAATTCCTTAGAGTGTGTAGCTTGAAATAAAAACATAAGCAAGTTCCAAATGGCTCTTGGTAAAAACAGAACCTACCTCTTTCAGGCTTCAACGCAAAAGCTTCCAAAAATCCTCCCCTAAGGCTTTGTTTGGGAGAGGGATTTTGAAGGGGAAGGGAGGGAAGGGAAAGGTTTATGTAGATACATCCCCTTGTTTGGGAGTTTTAATTTTTGAGGGAAAGGATTTGAGGATTTTCAAAACTTCTCCGAAATCCTCCAAAGCCTTAAAATTGTTGTCCCCCTTATTTGGGGAGTTTTTAGAAGGAAAAGTAACTAAAATTATTATTATACTAGTCAGTGTTAATAAAATTACTATCCTACCCTAGTCAGTGTAAAATATATAATATATTAATTTTTTAAATAAGGAAAAAATTGTAAAAATTTCTTATTAACTCTCTATTTCCCTCTCTTGATATATTTTAACTCCCAAACAAGGAGAAAGGAACTTCCCTTATTTTTCTCCCTTTCCTTCCCCTCCCTTCCCCTTGAATCTCTTTCCTTCCCCTCCCCTCCTAACTCCCAAACAAAGCCTAAAGGTCTTGTAGCTGGAATTTGGTAGTGGTCAAGTGTACTTCTAACAACTTTTAGAAGAAGAGTACATAGTTTTGATTCTTGAAAATGAAAAATCACAATGAAAATTTACAGTTCATTCATACAAGAATTAGTTAAAGATTCAAATATCAATAGGTAATGAAAATAGTCATGCTCATACAAATTCTAATGTCTCTATTATCACTAGAGACTACTTTCTACCTGGTGTGAAGTGCATACAGGGCCAATGTAGTTATTAAGAACTCACTTCTTTTAATATTATGTGTTATAATTATGTTAACCAAAAAGAATAACACCAGCATACATTAATTCTCTCTATGGCAGGTATTAAGAACTCACTTTTTTTTAATACATAGGAAGTAAAATTATAAATTTTGTAATTCTAATAAACTTAACCAATAATAAATGTATATTTAAAAGATTGTCGTTTACTATGAATTATCTTCTCTCCATTCTTTTACTTCAGTTCTTCTTCTTCTTTTTTGAAATTTCTTTTACTTCAATTCTATTAATCTTTCTCCCTTATTTTTTTATTAGTTCATTTAGTTATTAATGTTTTAGTTTGTGTTAGGGATGAGTATACATATCCAAATCCGCAAATCAACCCGTTAAGCTTGTAAACCTTACAGATAGCGAATCCTTTTTTAAAAAAAATCCATAGTTATATGAAGTTTCTAAGACTGATATGTTAAGTCTGTGGACCTTAGGGACTTTGCGAATAATAAATATCTTTTCTTTAAAATCTATATAGTTGTTGAGTTTTAGAATCCGGTCCATGGACCTAACAAATTTTATACACACACTTGCAGACTACCTGTTTAATCCGCCTAATATGTGTAAGTATTTGTAATTTGTTATGTTAAGATTTTGGCAATTTAGGTTGTTATTGTTAATTTGTTGTGTTTAAAATATTAGTATATTTTAGTATGATAGATATTAACTTAAAAAATTAATGAAATCAATTTTTTCTTTCTAATTTTATACATTTTTTAATTTTTAAAAAAACAAATTTTTTTTTTCGCATTACTGTGTTAGGTCGGTCTATTTATTTACGGATTTTGCAAACTAAATATGAATCTTAAAAAAAAAAAGCCTATTTATTTAGCAAACTTGACTTAACTAGTCCGCCTAAAATGCGGATTTCATGGACTAAAACAATCTGTATACTCACCCCAAGTTTGTATTAGCAGGACATTCGAACTCAATGGTTATCGTTTTCTTTCTTCTTTCTTTATTGTCAATTCAATTTTATATCTCTTTTCTCCCTTATTTTCTTGACGTAATTCACTTCATATATCGCTATTCAAAATCTCAAAGGATAAGATTGGATTAATTTCTACCTCCACGCACCATTTTGGATCTATCTTATTCACCTAGATAACGAAACCCAAATAACTGTTTTCTACGTAATGCCATTGACCACAGACAAAAACCATTTCTTTCCTTTTTCTTGTACATCTAAAAATACTACATCGTTTATAATAGTAGGTAATGGGAAGGACAAGAATGAAAGAAAAAACCTTTTCCACCTCCATATAGCTTTATTTCCAATCTCCATATTTTTTCCCTTTTCATTTCACGGCTTTCCCATCATCCCGTTCCGTCTTTTCTCTCTCCAACTCTCAACTCGCGTGACTTGGTGCAGTCCCCAAGTCCTATTTCACATTCTCCACCCAACCAACCACAAAGCATCGAAGTTCACACTTCAATCATGACAAGCATAAACACCAATTTTTCACTACCCATGTTGGAGCTTATCATTTAAGACTCCATCATGGCCACAAAACCACACCCACATAATAAAATCCCAACAAACAAACCCATTTCAATTATTAATTACACCCCCAAATTAACACCAAATCAAGGGAATTAAAAATATAAAGAAAAAAGACAATTTAAATTACAGCCTCGTCCTCACGAGAAAGCAAGAACTTTTAGTTACAGCACCTGCACTACAATTTTATTATAAAATTTAATTTTCAAATTAAAGGCAATCTAAACCTAATCTAATCTAAATCTAACCTAATAATCTTAAAGTAAACTCCAATTAAGCATGCGCCGGAACCACTCATCATGCGTTTGATAACAAAGCCTCTTCATCATCATCAGGATGGCTTGCATGAAGCTCCTTTATCCATTCAAACGTTCGACGACGTGACGTAACCTTCTTTCCCTGCTTTTGCTGATTGTGCTTATGCTGCTTCTTCAACTCGACCACTTTTTCTTTCGCGGCGTGCGTTGTACTTTCTGTCATGTTCGTTCTTTTAGCGTTACCACCACCACCGTTATCGTTACCACCTTTTATCATGACCATGTTGTTAGGTTGCACTGTTTCAAAGGAACAATCACAACCACTCAATAGACCACCACCTTTGCCAACTAACTGTTTCAAAACTTTATGATTATTGCCCTTCTTGCTCTTCCTGTTACTTGTTTTGACACTTTTTGCGCTGTTACTGCTACTGCTACTACTATTACGACTGACGACGCAGTTCCGGTTTCGAACCTTGAGATCTTGTAACCCTATCTCGGGAGCAGCGACCACACCCAAACGGAAAATTCCCCATGCTGACGTGGATTTTCTACCTTGGTTGTGTGTTGGGGCTGATGCTCTTAACTGGGGTTTTGGGCTTGGGTGCGTGTGAAATTGGTTTCGAATTCTGGGTTTACTTTTAGGGATTGTTGTGGTTGTGGTGGCGGTGGTAGTGACAGAGCTAGTTGTTGAGTTCTGGCTTCTGAGACTACTACTTCTACTACTATTACTACTACTTCGGAAATAGCTTGAATTGCGATCCAGGGATTCGGACCTAACGAATTGCTTACCATAATGTTCTTGAGATGGAGACACGGTGGCTAACAACCCGGCCTCGGAGCTGAACGAGACGCGCAATGGGAGGATTTGGCCTTTGAAGAAGACTTCATCCGCCACACACATTTCATGCTCTTTGGAGAAGGGGGCACCCCACGACCGGAAATTGAATTCCTCTTGCGATGCATCGTTGGGACGAGAGTGTTCTTGGTTCCTCGGTGGGTCCTCGAGGTTGATTGGAAGATCGCAGAGTGACAATGCTTCTTCTTCTTCTTCTTCTTGCTCGTCATCTTCGTCTTCTTTGGAGTGGTTCCATTTTGCTTGGAGGATGTTTCTGGCCATTAAGGAAGGAACAGGTTTGGTTCGAAAGCTGTTATGTGTCGGGGGAAGGTGGGGAGGGATGAATTAATGGGGTTAAGGTTTTTGATATGGTAAAGGTATTTTGAACAGGGGAGGGAAGGTGTGGGTGACAGAGTGACACGGACACAGGACATTTGGAATATAAAAAGAAGTAAAGGAGGGTGGTGCCCAGCACTAAAGTAAGAAATTAAATACGACTAGCATACGGACCATATGAACCAATTAGTATGCTGTTGTTTTCATTTTTCAATTTGATCACAAATTTAAATCTTGAATATGTAATTAAATACGAGAGTGAGTTTTATTATTTATATATAGTCATAATATCTGTCTTAGCAACATTATTTCGATAAAACATAGTTATAGTCTCTAGAAAAGAAAAGTGATAAATAAAATGGGGGCAGTGTAACTATCACTTAGAGACCCGAGGAAATAGTGTGTTAATTTACTTGATTGGGAGTGAAGAAAGGAAGTGTGACTTTTTGGCCCTGCCATAAGTAGAAACAGGACCTCTCTAGTCTCTACCATCGCTTTAGATGCCATTCATCTGGAAATGAACGCCAGTGGTTTTGCCTGGCCAAATATATTGTTTATGCCCAAGTGCGGGTGGAGATAATGGGTATAATTTGAAATTGAATTGTACACGGGAGATGAAGCATGAAGCAAGTACGTACGGCACTTATCTGTCTTGCAAAAATGAGATACTGTTATTCTTAAAGGTACACCCCCATCTTTCCGACCTTACGGGTGCAAGGAAGAGAGTGAGAGAAAAAATTAAAGAATTTAATAAATGATGCAATGGAAAATGAAAATGAAAGAAAAAAGAAAAATGGGGGTAGAACTGTGGATGTGAGATTGATGAAAATTTTGGTATACGAATGTAATAACTTACTCTTAGAAGTTATAATGAATTTTTACAATAAATATTTACTATTTTTCCTTAGTTTCTCATTATTGCATAATTATCTATTTGGCGGGTTAGATTTTCTGATAAGGCTCAAGACCTCTAAAAGAAATAATAATATATAACTCATAAATGTATCTTAGGTCATTTCACTTGAATTCAATATAAGGGTACTTCCTAAGCATAAGGCATTCCGGATCAATATCACCCATCACCCGTGTTGAGTCATAAACCCAATTCGTCACAATATTTAAATATGCAAGTAAAGTTTAGTTGAGAAATTATAGGCCCTAATTAGATAACCAATTGCACACAATGAACATACTTCAATAATATAGAGAGTATAGTATTTTATCTCCCATTCAATACTCTAGATAACCACGTGTGTGCTTGTGTGTAAGTTTTTACATAGTATTTGCCCTTAACCTGTTCTGTAAAAGAGTATTGCAATTTATCAAGTGAATTGTCCTATTTCTCTGCACACTTGAAAAATTAAAAGAAACAAAAAATTAAAAAAATTATGTACCCCATTATTTAGCATATACAAAGAGATTTTTTACGGATTCGAATTTATGACTAATAAATCACCAAAATACAACTTTATCGCTGTCTAAGAGCTCGCCCTTACTTGAAGAATTGAAAGCAAAATTAAAAATGCTTGGAAGCATAAATTTTTGTTCTATAATTGTTTGTCATCATATGCACGCTTAGATACTGTAGTGTTGGTGATAGATTTTGTTGAATAAACTTAAATGTCAGTTTTAATGGATTTAATTCAACGGTTTTTTGTTAGGAGAATGAAAGGTCAAGAGTCATAGTTATTTTCTTTGATGAATGACTATGATGGGTTTTGATTGTGATTTATGGTTATGAATGGTTATAATAGGTTTTGATTGTGGTTTATGACTATTAATAAAATTTAATCCTTTCACACTACTAGAACTATTAGATTTAACATCGTTAAGCTAACATCAGTTTTTTCAAAAACTGATGTTAACGAAAATGTGGTGGCAATTTTGTAATTAACAAGACTTGATTAACATCGATTTTCTAAAAACTTATGTTTACATGTTATTGTTAACATCGGTTTTCAGAAAATCGATGTTAACGTGTTCCTGCTAACATCGATTTTTATTCAGTTTTCTAAAAAACTGATGTTAATATGTTACTTTTAACATCGGTTTTCAGAAAATCGATGTTAACAGGAACACGTTAACATCAATTTTTAATTTTTTTTAAAAAAATAGATGTTATTTTGTTATTCTTAACAACAATTTAAAAAAAAAAACTTAAAAATCAATGTTAAAGGAACACGTTAACATCAGTTTTTCAATGAAAATTGATTTTATTGTTGTTATTATAAAAGGTGTGCGTTGGCCCCCAAATTAAACAATGTCAGTCTCACGCCTATACAGAAACCTCATCTCTCACACTCACTCTCGCGATTTTCCTGCAACCTGAGTTTTCTGACGCATTCTTCACTCTCGCGCGCACTTGAAGCCTATCACATTGTCGCCATTGGAGTCATCTCTCTCACTCGCTCTCTAGTGTCATTATCTCTGGCTCACTCTTTCTCCTTCTGAGTTTTCCTCTGACGGTCTAGTTCTGCCATTACTGTTGCACCTTTGTTTCACGCCATTCTCTTTGTATGTAAAATAATTTTGACTTTATTACTTGCTTTTAGATTTTCTGGTAATTTATTTAGGTTTTTCTACTGTTAGGTTTTGTGTACCATCAAAAATTGTGTGCGGTTTTTCACTTAAGGTATGCGAACCAAAACCGGTGCTACACAAACCTACATATAAACCTCTGTCATTGTTATTGGTTTTTTGTACTCTAATTTCCTACTGCATATAAACCTAAAGCATGTGATTCAACACCGAAATTAGTTTTTTCTCCTTCTCTTGATTCTACATATTGGTTCTACTAATGAATGGACTTAAATCATGTTGTCTATTGTGCAACAATTGGTGTGTTGATATTCATAATATTTGGACCCTGTACACTCCAATAGTTATATAGTCGCAAGCCACCATTTCTTTTTAATGATGATGATAGCTTCCATTACTTGAATTTCTGTTATGCTTTTTAATGTGGTCCTGCAGGATGCCTTTTGCTTATATTGTTATTTTTAATTATTGACTAGCTACAGATCATTGAAGGTGAAAAAATAATTACAACAATGAAGTAATATTAGTGAATGGTAGTGTTAAGTGTGAAGATGGTCCCAATGTGTTCGAGGGGGAACCAAGGGAAAATTAGTAGGGTAGGGTGTTGTGTTGTGGGTTTGTGAGACATATGAAACTATGTTAGTTTGTTTATTAGACAGTTCGAGTTATGTGTGCTGCAACAGTTTTGACTCGTGTAGGTATTTGGGATCCTTTTTTGAGTGGTTTGCTAATTGGTAATTTTTTGATTGACAAAACTTTGATTGTTGTCAATTTTTCCAAACTGTTTCTGACTCTTTATGATTAGAGCTAAGATAGGAAATGTGTTCTTAAACAACTAGACTAGGAAATAAGAAATGGATTCATAATTGGACATGAGAGATTCTATCCCTAGACTAAAACATGTGGAACTTAATTTCAAGCGCATTATTGGAAATTAGTCCCTATATATTTAGATATAAACTGTAATTCCAAATTTTTTGTTAATGAATATATTTAGATGTTGTAATTGTAATTTGTAGGCATGATTTGTTTTTTTTCTCAATAATCACTAGTTGTAATTGTAATTTGTAGGTACTTTTCGTTTTGGTGTTTGCATCCTCATCACGACATTTGATTGTTATTGTTACTGATTCTCTTCACATGTACGAATGTCCTTCAAAAACTTTTGATGCTTTTATGTTTATGAATGTTGTTATAAATTGTTTTATGCATGTGATTATTGTTTTATATACAATTGATGTTCATTATGAGTGAACCTTAGTTTCCCGTTTGAGATTCAGTATAGTGATTCTTCCAGATAGTTTGGATTAATTGTTGTATTGAGTCTTGAACTATCCGTTTGGACAATTTGGGAAGAATCATTTTTTATAGTATATTCATATGTATAGGTTGAGTTTCTTTTCTTAAATTTGATGAAATTTCGGTACAATGCATTTTACTTTGTTCTCTTGGTGCATACTTGACTGTGGTGGAACTCATGTCACTGCTTTCATGTCGAGTTCTTAGAGATCAAAGCGAAATGCTGCCAAAAATTCGACAAATTTTAGAAAAGAGACTTAACCTTTACATATGAATCTATTGTAAAAAAAAATGTCTTCCTGAATGGGATAAGGCCATACCTTGAATGAAAAAAGTGAGGTTTTCATGCATGGAATAACTTTGTGAGTATCACAGAGTTATTAATTAGATGGATCAAAGTTGGATGAATGCAAGTCGCATCACGGTTGAGTATGAGGAAGGCTTTGAACATTTCTTGCAATTTGCCTTTGAAAGAAGTCGACCGGATGGGAATGAAAAATATTTTTGTCCCTGTATAAATTGTTTAAATGGGAGACACCAAGCACTAGATGACATACGTGAACATCTTCTATGTGATGGGATTAAGAAGAATTATTCCACATGGATATGGCATGGTGAATTGTCAGACATGCAGGGGGGGTCGCAAACTGAACCGCTTGATGTTGACATCAGAGATCGATTACAGGATATGATTCATGATCTAGGACATAAGTCTTTTCAGCAAGCACATGCCCTTATGTATGATACATTAGAAAGTGATTCGGAGAAGCCGTTATATACAGGGTGCAAAGATTCATTGACATTGTTGTCAGCGATGTTAAATCTGGTTAATGTAAAGGCCATATATGGGTGAAGTGACAAAAGCTTCAATTCACTGCTTCAGGTAGTTCAGGAGATGCTTTCAGATGAAAACACATTGCCAAGAAGTTATTATCAGGCGAAGAAGATAATTTGTCTGGGGTATGGAGTATCAGAAAATTCATGAATGTCCTAATGATTGCATATTATACAGAAATGAATTTGAAGAAATGCATAAATTCCCCAAGTGTGGGGTATCACAGTACAAAGTGAAGGACGATGACGACTGTAGCAGTGATAAAGCACAAAGAAAGCCAACACCCCCCCCCCCCGCGAAGGTGTTGTGGTATCTTCTGATCATTCCAAGGTTTAAGCGTTTGTTTGCTAACGAAGATGACACAAAAGTCCTTACATGGAATGCAGATGGGAGAAACTGTGATGGAATGCTCTACCATCCGACAGATTCCTCCTAGTGGAAGAAGATTGACCGTTTGTATCCGGAATTCGACGAAGAACCAAGAAATCTTAGGCTTGCACTTGTCAGTGATGAAATGAATCCTTGTGCCAGTTTAAGTACTCAGCATAGTTCGTGGCTTGTTTTGCTAGTCATTTACAACTTGCCTCCTTGGTTATGCATGAAGCGAAAATACATGATGTTGTCTATGATGATATCGGGCCCAAGACAGACAGGAAATGACATTGATGCTTATCTTAGTCCCTTGATTGAAGACTTGACAAACTTGTGGGGCGAGGGGGTTGCTGTTTTTGATGGGTATCGAAAGGAGACATTTAAGTTGCGTGCAATGCTATTTTGTACCATTAATGATTTTCCAGCGTACAACAATTTGAGTGGATACAGTGTTAAGGGCCATCGTGCATTCCCTATCTGTGAACAAGACACGAGCTACGTACAACTTAAACATGGAAGAAAAATAGTTTACACTCGCCATCGACGTTTTTTGAAATCTTATCACCCTTATCGGCGATTGAAAAAACATTCAATGGAAGTAAAGAGCATCAAACTACACCGATTCCGTTAACCGGTAAGCAAGTTCTTGAGCGGGTTGAGGACGTCCATATTGCATTTGGAAAGACCCAAAAAAAGCTAAAAGGTAATACTTGCATATGGAAGAAGAGGTCGATATTGTTTGATCTTCCATACTGGTCTGATCTAGATGTTAGACATTGCATCGATGTTATGCATGTGGAGCAAAATGTGTGTGACAGTGTCATTGGCACGCTGCTTAACTTTCAAGGCAAGATAAAGGATGGTTTGAACACTCATCAAGATCTTGCTGAGATGGGTATACGTGAGCAATTATATCCTAGGTCTGATGGTAAGAAAATATATTTGCCTCCAGCATGTCACACTTTGTCAAGAAAGGAGAAGATAAGTTTCTGTCAGTGCCTGCACCGAGTGAAAGTGCCACAAGGATACTCTTCAAATATTAAAAGCCTTGTGTAGATCAAAGATCTGAAACTAGTTAGCTTAGAGTCTCATGATTGTCACGTGTTGATGCAACAATTGTTAGTCATGGCGATTCGAGCATTTTGCCTAACAAAGTGAGGCATGCTATAACTTGACTGTGCTTTTTCTTTAATGCCATTTGTAGCAAAATCGTGGACCCTGTAAAGTTAGATGACTTGGAAAAAGAGGCGGCAATTATCTTGTGTCAGTTGGAGCTGTATTTTTCTCCTTCATTTTTCGACATGATGGTTCACTTACATGTTCATCTGGTAAGGAAAATTAAATTGTATGGTCCCGTTTATTTACAGTGGATATACTCAGTCGAGCGATACATGAAGATCTTGAAAGGGTATACAAAAAACATACATCGTCCTGAAGCATCCATAGTTGAAAGGTACATTGCAGAAGAAGCTGTAGAATTTTGTTCAGAGTACCTTGAAAAGGCAAAACCAGTTGGGCTTCCCGAGTCCCAACATGATGACAGAGTGGGGGGAAAGGGTTCACGAGGGTTGCATGTTATAACTCCTACTTTACAGGAATTGTAACAAGCTCATTTGTATGTACTGAATAACAGTAATGAAGTCCTGCCATACATAGTTCGTCATGAAGCCTTAGTCAAGGAAAGTAATCCAAAAATGATGAAGAATAGGTTGTTAAAAGAGCATACTAAGACTTTCCTGGATTGGTTTAAAGATACAAGATTTAGTGATGAATCTTCCTCCGACACAATAAGGAAGTTAGCAGATGGACCTAAAAGAAATGTTAGAAGTTGGCAGGATACGATATCAACAATTACTCATTCTACACCAAAGAACAAAATGACATGAGCACAATGCAAAACAATGGAGTTACTCTTAGGGCTGAATAACAACACTTTGCTTTTGTGCATGACCACAATCCCCGTTTGGCGTCCATGCCTTACTTTGGAGTCATTGATGACATCTGGGAGCTTAATTATGTTAAATTCACTGTGTGTGTTTTCAAGTGTAAGTGAGTTGATAGCAATAGCGGTGTGCGAACTGGCAATTCGGGATTTACTTTGGTAGATCTTAAGAAGGTAGCTGACCAAAATGAACCTTTCATCATGGCAGAACAAGCTAAACAGGTGTTTTATGTTCAAGATTCTTGTGGTGAAAGGTGGTCAATGGTACTACATGGAAAAACCATTGGTATTAATCTTGACGATGATGACTCAACCCTTGATACTGGTCTGATTCATTACTTGACACAAATCCCTAACATCAACAGGGACGAAGAAGTTGACGACGTTCATGCAAATTGTAATGATCATGATGAAGGAGAATTAATTAACATCATTTAATGTAATGTTTATTTTATATTAAAATGTCTCCATCTTTACAATTTCATAACTTACTAGACTTTTTAGTTAACTTTATTTAATTTTGTTTTCTACAAGATCATGACTACACCACCGAGCTCTCCTCCTCAGTCAGCACCTTCGTTGTCTACGGCGAAGAAGACTAGGTCATTGTCTACCAGACCTATTGGTGTTGATAGACCAATGGTTCACATGGATCCTATCACTGGGAAGGCTAATGGTCCCCAAAAGAAGAAATTGAGGACATATCTGGGGATCGTGGCTCGAGACAAGGTGGATGTCATCATCGGTAATTGGAAGGAAATGCCTGCAGCTCAGAAGGAGTTGATTTGGGAGGACATTCAGGTATTACAATTAAGTGTCCAACATTTTTGTAATTGTTTGTAGTAATACAATTTAAATGTTGTTGTAACTGTTAAAATTGTTTTTGTGTCACAGACTGAATTTGATATACCTAAAGTGTCCAACCAACGGACGAAGAAGAAAATTCTTCAGACCGTAGGAGAGCTATGGAGGCAGTTCAAGTTTGATTTGACCTCCAAGTGGGCTCTAGCACAAGGGAAGGGGGAGGACGACGACACCATTTGTGAGAAATATGGAATAAGGAAAAACAAGTGGCACCAATTCTGTGAGAGTCGCAGAGCGGCTTCCTGGGAGGTTAGTTAACTTTCATGCATAGAATTTGACAATTATGCATTATTTTTAACCACAAACTAGATGACAACAATCTGTGTATTTCTTACATGATGTTAGAAAGAAGGCACAGGCCATTCAAAAGCTAAACACTGCCCCTCACGTATTGTCTCATAGGGGTTATGATTTAATGGAACAAAAATTGATGGAGGAGAAACAAAAGAAAAGATTGGAGGAACCAGGCCAAGCCGAGAGCACCGAGACAATCCTTCATCCTCCGTCTCCTGTTAGACGGCACATCAAGTGGAAGCTGGCTCACACAAAGAAAATAGGAACCAGGACCTCTGAGGCGGCACGGGAGATTGCAGAGAGGATTATAAGTCAAATGATGTTTCATTGTTCATTAATTACAAAAACAATAACAAATAACAAAAATCATGTAATTCATTATGTTGATTGCAGGATACCCTGGAAGAGCAATCGACATAGGGTAGCTTTGGCCGTCAGGATGTACTGACTGCTGCCATTGGACGACCAGAGCACCCAGGCCGTGTCCGTGCTGCTGGAGCCGGTGTGACCATCAAACACTATTTCATATCGGCTACATCAACCTCTCGCAAGTCGAAGTCAATGAACCCTGAAGACTTGGATCGACTGAAACAGAACATCGAGGAAGAGCTAGAGCAGTCGATCATTGAAAGAGTGACGCACCAACTCATGCTATTCTTCAGCCAGCTGCAGTCCCATATACAGTCTCAGATGCAGTCTCAGGGTGCCATGCCGCCTCCAGAGGTTCAGCTATGTCCTTACGGTGCTCGTGTCAGCACAAAGGGAAGTTGTGTCGATCCCTCGGGGCAGGACCCAGACACGACCGCGTCTGACAGGCGTGGGTTGTATGTCGATGACAATCCTCCCCGCCTGGTTGCCATTGGAAGAATTTATAAGGGGTTGACAATTATAATGACCCTGAGTCCTAGCGTGGACGACGCAAGTTTATGCGCGGATAGCCTAGGGTTTCTGCATAATTCTTCTACAGAAACCAGTTGCAGAGATGTGGCGCGATCGACGCCAGTGTGGTGCTATCAGCGCCATACTCTCTGGGTTGTGGCGCGAGTGGCACCATACCCCTGGAGGGTGGCGCGAGTGGCGTCGGGTTGGCGCGAGTAGCGCCAAAGTGGCGCTGGTGGCACGAGGAAGCTCTGGAGACCTGTCCATCCCTGATGGTTGGCGCTGTTGGCGCAGAGTGGCGCGGTTGGCGCCATAGTTTCCGGAAATTGGCGCGGTTGGCGCGACAGTTGGCGCGGTTAGTGCCGTGGGCTTTAGAAGCTAGCGCAATCAGCGCCAGAGTGGCGTGATCAGCGTGGCAGCTCGGGCAGACCCACTATATAAAGGGTCAGGTCACGTTTTTGGAGAGAAAACTTCCTCTCTTCTTCCTCTGAACGACCTGCAGCCATTGATAAGCTTCCAAGCTTCTCAATCCCTTGTTTTGTGACCCAAATCACTTCCTTGATACACCAAACTTGCTAGAAACACTTGGTGAGCTTGAATCCTTCATCAGATTCCCCTTAGAAACCCCAAATTTGAGAATCCCTTTCTCAAGGGAAGTTTGTAGAACTCGAGTTCAGCGAGGAACGGCGGCGATTCATGGACACCCGAGCTTGGGGGAGTCGTCCTTGGGCCTTCCTTGCCGTCATTGAGGTAAGAAACTCGAGAATCACCGCTTGATTTTGTGAGTTGGGGTTTTGGATGAATAGTGACCCACTTGTGATTGAGCTAGTATTAGCCTTGGATCCTTTAGAAACATGTGTTTAGAATGTTGTGAAGATGAAGGATTAGCTCTCAAATGTTAGTTTGGTGAACTTTGAATTATTGGCTCTATGTGATGCATGTATACTAGTATGCTGAGTTGCTTGGCTATGTTGTGACATGCAAGAGCCTTGGTATATGGCTTTGTTGTGCTTGAGAGGCTGTTGGAACGGTGTCTTGTGTGTGAAGAACCGTTCAAGCCACAATGAGAATCCTTGAGCCTTTGGTCTGTGTAGAGCTTTGAGCTCTTTGTGTTGGCTTGTACCAAGTCTTGTGAAGACTCTAGTGCTTTGGCTAGGCCAAGATGGACCACTGAGGGTCTATGAGATGGCTTGTGAGTGATGAGCCTTGATGAACCTTAAGTTAGAGGACTTGTGGTTTTGGAAAGGACCGAGGTTCCTTTTATTGAGACGGTTGAGAACCGTGTTGTATGCTTATGCTTGTGTGATTGCTTGATGGTTGATATAAACTTGTATGACTTGCTAGGGCGTGACACCGAGGGTGTCAGTGGCGTAGGCCACGAAGCAGGGAGAGAACTGCAGAGCTCGGCTTTGCCAGGTAAGTTCTTGGTCCCTTGGGAATGTTTCCCACTGCTTGTGCTCCACCATACTCCGAGGGAGTGATGGTTGCATTTATGATGCATGCATTGATGGTTGTTGCATACTCATAATGATATGTATGCTTGCATTTATGCTTAAAAATGTATGATGCCTGTTGATAGATCTTCTGGCCAGTTAGATAGATATGGACCTCCCTAGGAGAAGAGCGCACCTCTTAGTTTGGTTTGCTCATGGTTGATGATATCCCAGGGTGATGATGATCCCTTAAGACCAAGAGATAGGTGTGTCCCGTCGCGGTTGATTGCCTATACTCGGAGGTACCATATACGTGCATCCATGCGTAAGGGGTAGCTCCCGATGGGATGGCACGGGTGTGAGTTCTGGTCTCACACTGAGGTTTGGTTTTGATTGGATCCACCTTACATTAGAGCTAGATGACTTGCTTGTATTGTCATGAGATCCAGGAGGCCAGTATGTTTGTGATGCCTGGATGACGTGTGTCATGGAAAGTGAGACAGGGTGGAGGAGATGCCTCCAAGGACCCTGAGCTTACTGAGATGTATATCTCACCCCTTGTGGGGCTTATGTTATTTCAGGTGACTCTTCTGGCAGAGAGGAGCAGTCTCAGGGCGAAAGGCCCTAGTAGAGACAGTGACTGCTTGGTCGTGCGGCAGCAGGGAGAGCTGGATGGCTCAGATGTGTTTTGATGATGTTTTGTGCCCCTGTAGAGGGAAGATGTGTGTGTGGACACATGTATTCCTTTTGTATTGTTTATGCTATGTATGCCCTCGTGTGAGGAAGGATCTGTGAGATCAAAAAGCACTCGGATGTTTATTCTTTTGTATAGACACTTCGAGTGTCAGATGATGTATATGTACATAACTAGTTATGTTATGTAACGATGTTCCTCCTGTTTATCTGTTGAGATAATTTGTGGTTATCTGCCTATGGTTATGTTATGTGATTCTGGATCAGCAGGGGCTTGAGTTATGTTGTTTGTGTTGTTGTGTTGAGATGCTTTATATTCCATACATAATGTAATCAAGAAATATGGTTTCCGATTTATGCTTCCACAAAGTTTTTAATTAAAGTGATTAAGCGCTAATCTGATAATATTATAAATGTTAATACACCGGAGGCCTACGGGGTGTTACAACAATTGTCCACAACGTCCCTCTGGGGAATGATCAAGTCAAGGTGGGTGTTGAGGAAGTTCGAGATGCTGATGCTCACATCCTGGTACCCACAGAAGAGGTTCAGTTAGTGGGGTAGGCCCTTAACACCTTCCTTACTTGGCCAACACATCTTATACAACCTATTTTTCCCAAGGTATTTCAGTTTGTGTGTTTATTATCATTTACAAAACTATCAGTGTCATTTAAAGTGAACACGGTCATTGACTTGTGTTTGTTAACTATGTAGGATAAATAGGGACCTTAAGGACTGGCGAAACCTGTACATAAGCCGGAGCCTATTGAGGATCCCCTGTACCAGATCACATTGACCATCCCCCAACTTTTCCTCAGACCCATGCAGGTGTCGTGGGACCCTACTTTGTTCAGGGTGTATAACGAGGACTTTTTGTTGTACATAAAGCTTGAGGATATTTCTGAAATCATCCATGATGGTCAATGTTTGAACATCTTCATTTTACAGCTGTAGATTCTATAAGTCACTTTACATTGGCTACCATTACATGACTAATTATTTTATATTCATGCATAATTGACTTTATTTTCAAAACAATAGGCATATGAATGAGTTATGTTTGCAATCGGATATTGTCTCTGTCTATGGATTCATTGAGCCACAGTCCATACAGAGATCTGGGCAATCGTAATTTGAATCCGAAGACTATCTTAAGAAATGGATGCAGAGTTCACAGAAAGATATCTACCTTGGAGCGTACTTGAATGGGTAAGTAAAACTATAAAACTGAATCAAAATAATGTATGAAGTATAATAACTTAATTTTCTCCAATGCAGTGCACATTGGCAACTGGTCCTTAATTTTTTGTTTGTTGCACAATAAGTCTGATAACTACCTCAAATGGATTATTAACAGGTAGGTTGTGATTTGTAACACATTTACTTTATTATTTCTAAGACATGAATATGTTAATTGTATAATATGCCTCCATGTTTCTCTTAAGCAATGCTTTGAAGGGAGTCCATGATACTCAGAGAAATAAATCAAAGGCTACTACTAAATGGATTGCGGTTAAAGTAAGTCATTAAAATAATGGTTTATTTCTTCAAATTAACTTTTATTACTATTTACACTAATTTTCGTTTAAATTTGGCTATGTTATTGAATTTAGTGTAATAAGCAAAAAGGAAGCACTAAGTGTGACTATTATGTCATGCATTGGATGTCAACGATAGTACAAGGAGGCTTCAGGAATAACTAGGACATGATAAGTGTCTAATTCAAAACTATATGCAATTTGTTATACTCATTTTTAATTATACTTATTAAATTATGTTTGTTATGTCATACAGTATTTTGCTGATCAGAGACCATTAGAGCCAAAGAGACTGAAGGCAATCCAACTTCAGCAGGCTACATTTTATCTTAGAGTTAGGAATAAACATTAGCTGATTAGGGGAATTTTTAGTAAAACAATCGTATGGTTTAAAATTACAATCATTTTATGTATATTGATACTATTGAATATTGATATTATTCACATATGATGTTACTTAGTACTGAAATTTGAAACTGCTTGGTCTGTTTTTAAAATTTGCAAGTTAAAATTGGGTTAAATGAATAAAACAAATAGCATATTAAAAAAATTAAAAAAAAACATCGATTTTAAGTAAAAATCGATGTTAATTTATGTAACAACATCGATTTTACTGAAAATCGGTGTTGATATACTGTAGCAACATCGATTTTCATAGAAAACTGATGTTACACAAATTAACATCTTTTTTTACTAAAAATCGATGTTGAATTATCATACTTTAACATTTTTTTCTAATTTGATGACTTCGATTTTTTAAAACACCGATGTTGTATACTTTTGTTATCATTAAAAATCGATGTGAAAAGGCCAAAATAATCAATGTTAAAAGTGTATTTTCTAGTAGTGTCAATTCTTGAAGGACAAATTACACTCTATAAATAGATCATTATATTGTTTGACAAGATAAGAAGAGAAAAAAGTTGAATAAAACTTTTTTAGAATTTATTTTTCCACAAGTCCTCTCGGCATAATTTTTTCAATTCTACATATTTCAGATTTTAGTGAAGTTAAAATGCTTGAAGAATTGAAAGCAGAAGTAAAAAAATTATAAGCAGTTTCTTTTTTTTTAGATTTCTAGATTTTGAGTTAACTAGCTAAAAAAGTTACAATTCAGCAGTGTTGTTTGAACGGGCCGGGTGAAGCAGTGCAATTTGCATGATTCCTTACATGAACTTATTCAGTTGAACCAGTGTATTGTTGTTCATCACATTTCATATCTTTGTAATTTTAATGTTGGGTTAGGCTATAATTGTACAATTATGGTCTTGTTTTGAATTTGATTAATTTAGCTTATATATTATCATTTATATCTATTTTTATATGCTTAAAGTTGTAATATTGATTATTTAATGTCCCTTGCTCATGAGCAGATAATGTGTGGTGAAAATATTCAAAAACATACTATGAAGACATCTTTGCTTGATGACTTTATGTACCATGAAAGCCATCAAAAGAACATGGAGGATGAGAAAGCTGAGTTGTCAGTCAAGAGTTTTGGTAGTCCATTATTTTGTACCAGATTGGAAGCTCTACAAAAGTTAAATTTTGATGTTGACTAATCAACAGACAATTATGAAAAAGAATTTGAAGATCAAGGATATATGATTCTGATAGCTTAAAACAGATTTCAATTTCAAGTCCTGAGCGGATAGTTTAGTAATCCTAATGTCACTGGCATCAGGTTTGTGGATGAGAAGAACAACTATTCATACAAAGGCTTGCTTCAATAATGAAAATTTATTTTTTTTATATGATTTGAGCCATAAACTCGCATGAGAAATATCCACTTGCTTCAATAAGGAAAAAAATTATTGGGAGACATCCTTGTATGTTAAACCATGTGCTATTGTGTAAACTAAATAAGAGCATTATATGTTTATATATTTTACTAACCCAACAGAATTTTTAAGCAACTTATATATCTTAATGGAGAATAGGTAATGGTTATAGTTTTGAAGTAATCACATCAAGTTAATTTTCAGAAGAGATCAACGCGGTGGAGGTTGGTGCAGGCAGTTTCGGGGTTGATTTCTTTGCACATTCTCCCCAACCTTTGCATCATGACTATGATCACCTTAGAAATGCTCTATGTTTTTACTTTTGTTAATGCCTTTCTTCTAGCAGCAGTGCTCGAGTAATAAAATAGAAAATATATAATTTCAGACCTCAAGCACCTTAGAAAATATCTCTATATGGATTGGTGTCTGTGAAATATTAAGTTCTAGGGAATTGTCCAAGCTAAGAAAAGGCTTGTTTGGACAATATCCGACCAATGTGCTCCAAGAGTAATATTTGTGAAGCTGAAAATAGACTGGAGCTAAATTTGGTGTAAACTGAAAACCTAAGAAATTAAAGGACTTTTTTTTCCTAATTATTACTGAATTTGTATTTTTTTTCCTCCTTCATTCTTCATTCATGTTTCCCTCTATTCCCTTGTGCTATGTTCCGGTAAGAATCCATTTTCTTAAATATAGTTATTTTATGCTCCAAACACGAAGGAACAGATTTTAAAGACTTTATGGTGTCAAGTGATAAAAATATAAATAACCGGTAATGAAGTTAAACAGAAGTCCCTGTACTTCTTGAATGATTGTTTACATTCTTTCGAAAGAGTTACTGTGTACAAAGACAATCAAATGGAAAATTCGTAATCTTCACTATCATATTGATGTGTTGCAAACACATCTTAATAATAGCTTAGTTTTAGGTCATATTTGTATTGAATAGTTAGAAAATAGCCCTAGAAATTAGGCATAGTTAATATTTTGTGTTACATAAGGCACTCTAATACCAATTGATCATTTGCAGGCCAAAAAGAGGGAATTTAAGAGCAAATAAAGAAGGAAACAATATCTGCCACCTCACGCGCATCGCGCCAAACTCCACGCGTATCACTTGGAGGACCAGAGAACCCCACGCGCATCGCGTCATGATTCAAGTGAGTCGCGTGAGAAATTCAATAGCTAAGCTATTTCAGCTCTGAC
>PYAF01001700.1:1128450-1167348 GCA_007407185.1 Glycine tomentella | reverse complement strand
GAGGGAAGAATGGAGGGGAAAGGTGAAAGTAAAAAATGAGGGGGAGGGGGGGACCAGCGTTTAAAAATAGGGTTGACGTGGCGTAATTCGCTAGGGGGGTTAGCGAATTACGGCCACGTCATAAAGACTGGCAGTAACGGACACGTAATTCGCTAGGGGGGCCAGCGAATTACGTGGCATAATTCGCTATGCCCCCTAGCGAATTACGGGGGAAGCGCCACGTGGCCTGTTGCGTCAGTGGAGCAGACTGACGGTTGACCACGTAATTCGCTAGGGGGGGTAGCGAATTACGTGGCCATTCTGCTTGCGCCACATCAGCGCGCATAATTCGCTACCAGGACCAGCGAATTATGCCGCGTGGCAGTTTGGAAAATATTTTGCCTGGCGTGGCGTTTAGGTAATTTTTTTTTTCAAAAATGGTAGTTTGGTCAATGTCTCCCGAGTTCTTCCTTCTTATTAACCATCTGAGTGCTTTTCAAAGATCTTCTGGTCACGTCAAAATGATGTTTGTCACCACTATTACACCCCCGCTATCCTCACTTGCATTGCTTGTTCATCAGTTGGGCCCACCAAGCTTGATTTTTGTCTATCATTTGCTTCGGTATTAAACTCCTCCTGTCTACAACATATGTTTTCCTTATCCAGCAAAGCCATGTCCACGGCTTACTAGTAGCAAGTCCATCTTTTTTGGGCTTTCCACACTAGAGCACATTCAGCCCAATATTACTTGCACTAGTGTCTTCTAGCACATTAATCAAACCCTATAATCAAACCTCAGCTCTCACACTCACGCAAAGTATCACTACACACATGATGTTTGACAACTTTGAGAACATTTTTGCAAAATGAATCTTAAACACGGTATATTAAATGAAGTCTTTAATGTTATCTTTTAAAGATGTATTAGATCATGGCATCATGGTTTAATATCGTATAAGACATAAGTTTTAATATTTTATATTTATTTATATCTAATCAAAATAATTAAGGATCATAATTTGTCTTTAAGACATAAATGTCTTTTGATTAAACATGACTCCATCTTTTAAGATTTAATACTAAATAATTCTATTGGTTAATATTTATATAATAGTGTTAATTTTTTTTACATAAATACATATTGAAGTAAAATTTATTAAGTACATATTTGCTTAAAGTAAATTTAAATTGCTTTTCAATAATATTGTCAATAAATATTTTAAAAATATTTATTTATTGCATAAATATTATTCAATTAGGCATCACATAGACCTTGAACCTGCGGGGACTCACCCAAACCCGGCCTTACTTTAACAGGAAATACACGCTTTGATTGGGTACAAAAACATGTACAAGTAATACTTGACTCTTTAAACAGGATCTCAGTTTGATATCTAACTACCTATTTCGTACCTACTATATAATTTTATTTAAATAGATGCATTGTTAGCTAATGTATTTACTACAAAATAATATTTTGACTCTATCTTTAAAATTTTAATATAAAACAATTATATATTTTAATGGTGATGCACAAACGATGTTGAATAATTTTATACAATCATCTAATCACAAATCATTTTTAGTATAACTTTAAGATAATTTTGTTAAAATGAACATATTTATTATACATACTAATTTATGATTGGATCATAATGTAAAACTATTTTATATTGTCATTACATAATTTTTTTTCTCATAATTCTATTGGTTAACATTTATATATAGTGTTGAATTGTTTAGATAAATAACATATATATTGAAAAATAATTTATTAAATATATATTTCATAGAAAATAAATTAAGATTGTTTCCAACAATATTTTCAATTTAAAATTATTTATTTATTGCACAAGTACTCTTCAATTAGGAATCACAAATAACATTGAATTTGTGAGGACCCATCTAAATCCTCCTCGACTTTAGTGAAAAATACACGCTTTGATTGGATACGAATATTAGCCCATTCTTTAGATGGGAACGGGAAGTATTTGACTACCTATCCTATACCCATTATATAGTATTTTATTTAAATAGATGTACTCTTAGCTAATGTATTTACTATAAAATATTTTGACTTGATCTTTAATAATTTAATATAAAATAATTCTAGAGTTTGATGGGGATACATTCACATTGTTAGAGTCTTAAAATATCATCCAGTCACAAATTAATTAATGTAAGTATGACTTTTAAGATAAATTTTGAAAATATTAACAAATTTACCATGATTGTAAAATTATTTTACAAAATTATTTTACATTGTAAGTGGATAGTCTTTTTTCTCATAATTCTATTGACTAAAATTTATAGAATAGTGTTAAATTTTTTTACATCAATAAATAATAAATATATAATAAAATTTATCGGAAATAAATTTAAATTATTTTCAATAATATTGTAAATAAATTACTTTTAAAATCATCTATACATTGCATAAAATACTCTTCAACTAGGCATAACAAAGAACCTCAAACCAGTGGGGATGTACATGAATCTGTCCTGGAGTTGACAAAAAAATGCCCCCTGTATTTAAGTGCAAGTACAAATACGAATATTATTCAATTCTTTAATTGGGAAAGGGGATGAGTATCTAATTACATGGCCCATATCTATTATATAATACTTTATTTAAATTCACCTATTGTTAGTCAATGTATTTGCTACAAAATTATATTTTGACTCTATCTTTAATGATTTAATATATAATTCTATAGTTTAATGGTGACCCTACTAAAAAATGGGCTTTTAACATTAATTTTTTGGACTTTTAACATCAGTTTTCAAAAATCGATATTAACAAAATTATACAACATCGGTTTTTAAGAGAAACTGACGTTGCTTTTTGAGAAATAAACAAAAAAAAATGTAAAATATGCATTACACAACATCGATTTTTACTAAAAATCAATGTTATTTTCTATAGATCAGAAAACAACATCGATTTTTGACAAAAAAATTGATGTTATTTTAGGCACACAAAAAAACTTTCTACATCGATTTTGCCAAAAATTAATGTGAAAAAGACACTTCTACATCAATTTTTGATAAAACCTATGTTGATTAGTATTTACAACATCGATTTTGCAAAAAATCAATGTTGAAGTGTCTTTTGACATCGGTTTAGCAAAACGGATGTTGTGTAATCACTTTTTACGTCGTTTGATATATAACCGACATAGAATGTCATTTTTATTAAAAAAAAACTCTTTATTTCTCTCCCTGAAATTTTAAAAGACTTATTAAAAGCTTAAATAAAAATTTTAATGCACTTTTATCAACAATTTGGTAACTATAATAGTGAATAAAAATATAAAATTACTGGATCAAAATTTGCATTGATGGGTTGTAAGAAAATATGCTAGAGACTCCTAAATGATACTAAAAATATAAAAATGAAAAGGAGAAAAAATATGTACAAAGAATTGATTGTTGAAAGAAAATATTTATTAGTATGTCCTAAACGTTAAATTGTCATACACATACATGTAGTGTTTATACTTTTTTTTTCTTCTCATACACATACAAATGCCTCAGACGTTCAATGTCGTCTACAAAAGCAGATCCATAACAAATATATACTAACATGTTAAAATGTTAGAGGGATCAAAATATACTTTATCCTAATAAATAATTTTAATTCTCAAATCATTATAGGGGAGACTAAAAAAATCTTGTAAATGTAATCGTTTATAGGCTTTAAAATATTAATAACAGGTTATAAAAGAAAAATAAATAATATTCAAATATTTTTTACTAAAAAGAAAAAAATTATTACCACAAAAACCTGTAAAACGAAAATAGAATATTTGTGTAATAGGATACAATATTATTATGTTCATAATATAGACTATAAAAGGAGAACGAAATATTTTATACAAAAGAATAAAATCAAATTTAGACTATATGTGCGGCACTAGGCGCCAAATGTGAAAAAAATGTGGGTAATCATATCCAAATTTGAAGGAAAAGAAAAAGGATAGAATGTTAAATTGGTTTGGCATTTTATATATTTATCTCTTCCATTTTACAGTGGCTTACTATTAGTTTGGCATTTTATACGTTATGTCCACACTATATATATATACTATTAATTAGTTTGGCATTTTATATATTTATCTCTACCAAATTATTCTTGTTAGAGAGAAATGAATTGTTGGTGGTCAAAGTTATATATGTAGGATAACAAAGATAACCTTAACTTATGTATATGGATTATCCAACGCCTCTAAGACCAGAATGTATATTTCCATCCTTTTCATTTGAATTAGTAAGAATTCAAGTTATAGATACTAAGGAAACAATTTAAGCACACAAGAGTTAAGGACCAATTTAAATTTTTAAAAAATACATATTATACCCTAGTATTTTCAAAAAATACTTATTGTACCCTACTATGGACAAATTAAACTCCACTACTATTATAAAGAAAAATGTGCTCTGAAATGACAGCTTTTAAATTTAGTTCAAAGGGAACGTTAATAGTTTTATTGACCCAGGTGGAAGTGCATGCCAACGTTTCTAAGAATACTATAATATGAATAAAGACAAGGAGCATAAACGGACTTGCAGACCATCAATCTTATCATTGATCTTGGTGTTTAAATCAAGGGAGAATTATAACAAGATTATATATATTCACGTTTTCATCTAATCATCTATATAGTACATATATAGAAAGTATTTTGGCACTCTACCAAAAAAAAATTTAAATACTGAAGTAAAACTAAAAGACAGAATTTCCACTGCAGAAAGCCAGAAACACACTTTGCAGTCATTAGCAAACCAGAAAATCTCATAGAATAATGGTTATTATTACACTTTATCCTTGAAACTGCACTCTCCTCACTTTAGAGAATTCAAATCCAAATGAAATTTCCTCCTAATAAAAAAAAAACCAAAAGAAAGACTACACTTTGGTTCATTTGATTGGCACAAAACTGTCAGATTTTAAGGACAGATTTTTTTTTCTTAGTTCTCTTTGTAATTTTTCCTGTCTCAAAGAACCCCTTCTGTTGTTTAGGGAGAAAGGAAAAGAAAGAAACAAAGAAGACTACATTTAGAGCAAATGGATACTATTCATTCCATAGAAAGGTTTAAACCAGTGTCAAGAGTTACCTCAGTCCCTAACTGCTTATTCAATGCTTCATTCCACATAGTTGCTGAATAAGCTGGCTACAATCTAGTCCACATAGACATGATAGAAATTACCTGCACAGAGAACATGCCATTCAGAACCAGACTTCCATTGCACTCAAAGTCTACACCTACAAGCTTAATAACTAAAACAAATTTTAATTTGGTGCCTCCTTTGTATTTGAGAAATGCTAGGGCAGAGGCAGTGTAGAGATTTATTGCCTCAAGCACTGTTAGGTTCATTGCACAAATACAGGCTAGTAAACAAGAGTATAAGAAAACACGAATATATCGCCATAAAGCATAAAGTGTAGCATCACCAAAATCCTTGATGGCAACATAGTCCTTCCATCCCATTCTCTGTAGTAACGAGCATGGCCAACCTTGGTGCAGCCAATTCTGCAAAATATCTGTTAAATTTATTTATTTAAGGCTGCTTATTAATATATTGCTAAGGTGGGGTTGCTGGGGTGGTGGTGTTAGTGATATGTGCATACTTGTTCTTGATCCATATGGACCCATAGTCCCATATTCACAGTCTTTGCTTGCCCCCTCGTGATTCCAAACCCACATATATAAATTACAATTCAGCAAAAAGAAAATAAAAACGACCAATTTAGTGCCTGTGCCATGTTATTTGGTACCCTTCATTACATTATAGTTAAATTGAATCACTTAGTTAGTATATTCACCTAACTAGATTCACCTGTACATACCATGAAACCCAAGAGGCAGGAAAATCTAATTATTTTCTTTTTACTTTCACACTATTTATTTTAAACACAGGCTACTCCACCATCAACCACATAGATCAACTAGGGGTTTTTCAGCTCAAACATGGCATTGAATTCAAGTTTTAAATATTCAACTACATTAAATATTGGAAGTAAAAGTTACCACTATTATTTCTTCCCACTGCACAAAGACACATTATGCTACTATGATCAATTAAAGTAGAACATAGCTTAGTAACCACCCCCAACAACAATGAAACAGTTACAAAATTCCCATTCAACTAGCATTTACATGATTACATGGATAATGTTAAGAGTAAAAAGAAAGAAAATTTATAAAAAAATAAATCGGTTTCGTACCTTTTCATTCTCGTGCCTGATTCACCAACCCATAAATTGCCCAATTCATCCTTCAAGAAAACAGCAGTATGTCTTGTGTATTGCAGTAGTGGTTCATAATTGGTCAAAGAGCAGTAGTGGTTCATAATTGGTCCTTCCAATGGTTCAGCAACAGGAACTCTTTCCCCATCCATTGTGCCCACGTAAGAGAAGGCCTCAGGAAAGCAAAGCAATTTGGCTCCAGCAGATGCTGCTTCCTGAGTAGTGATGCATGCATATTATATAGAATACTAGAAGAGAAGACAAGAAAAGAAAAGAATAATACTTTGACGTGACGAGAGCAAGTGGCCAAATTGGCAGCAAGGTCGTTGATGGATGTCATTTGAACGGCGACAACTCGGACTGAGTTGGAAGCCATGGTCGCTGAAACAGAGACTGATGAATTCCAGAGACCAATTGCAAAAACCCTAACCCCCAATGAAAAAATCAACAATTACAAAAATCCCTAACCCCCAATCCAGAAATCAAAACATCAAAAAACAAAAGGAAAAAAAAAACAAGATAACTAACCCAAATGAGATCGAAGAGAGTGACCTGTTCTTCACAAAATCGACCCTTGATACATACCCTTCAACATCGTGTGCCTATAGAATGAACAAATAGAAGATGAAAGATGACAGAGCACAAGAAAAATAAAATAAAGGCAACGAACGAACCCTAACATGGGCTTCTCTGCCGGCGTGGCCACCTTCTTCTTCTTCATCTTCTTCTTGGCAACCACGGGCGGAGGCTTGGTGTTCATTTTGGGCGATATTGAAAGAATATCGATGGCCGAAAAACTCCACCAGTTTCCGTCATCGACATGGCAGAGAGCCTTAACATGGGGTCTCGGGAACTAACGACGACGTTTGAGACCTCTTCGATTTCCTCATCGAGAATCGATTCTGCGTCGAGGCTCTCTTCGCCGTCGTTCAATTCAAGTGAATTGAAATTGACGATGGAGCTTATCTCGCCGGGCTTTCACACACATTATTATTATTATTCTCCTTCTCTTGCACGCTTATACACCACTCTGTGCCACTCCATGATGAACTACGGCTATGGCTATTGAATTTAAAAAATAAGTAACATCGATTTTGTTTAAGCACTGATGTTATCAACTCATTTTACAACATCATTTTTTAAAACCAATGTTCACATTGTGCTAACAACATCGATATTATGAAAAAATCGATGTTAAATAATTACTAACAACATCGATTTTTAGAAAATTGATGTTAATAAATTTTAATTATTTATGAAAATGCCACCATGTATAATTTAACATCGATTTTCTTATAATCAATGTTAAATCACCATTGGTATGACTTTTAGTACAAGTCAACAAATTTAATATACATGGTAATTTATGATTGAATGATAACACAAAACTATTTTGCAATGTCAATCTATAGTCTTTTTTCTCATATTTCTATTGGTTATCATTTACTATATAACTAACACAATGATCAGTACAGACGCAGGGTCCGCTTCGCTATGCCCAGTCACATTTTTATAAATTAATTTTAATTTTTATCTTTACCATAACAAAAAAAATATTTATTTATGATAATATTGATAAAATAATTTAACTTAATTAACTAAGTTTTTCTTATAACTAATAATTAAACTATTATTTTACAATAAATATGGTAACTAAAATGTTATTATGTTGGTTATCGTAATTGAATTAAATAAAAGAGTTTAAAAATTTCAAATCTTGATTAAATTTAAATAATAAAACTATAAATGTTTTTAATTTTTCAAAATTTCACCATTTCATTTTACTTTTATTTACCCATTATTTGATATGACAAAATTTAAAAATAAATAATATATTTAATAAAAATAAATATTGTAAATTATTTGATAATGGCTCTTAGATTATTTAACAAAATTTCATGTGAGAAGCTATTCTTTTAATATATATATATATATATATATATATAATTGTTTGTATCTTTTTATTTATCCTCTTTATTTGTCTTAAGATTTTTTCATAAGTAAAAAACTGTCTTTAATTGTTCCTACATTAATAATATATATAATAGAACTGGATTACTTTTTCAACTTGATAAAAATTGTTCCTACATTAATCTTACCCATTGATTTTATTTTGTTCATCACTTCATCTATTGTCAAAATGATGATTGGAGTTAGAAATTGATTATCATTATTAGTTGCTTTTCTAAGACATCTACCCAATCCCTAACCAATCCCCAAACTTTGATGTAAAGCCTCAAACCTCAATGACCAAGATTATATAAGCTGTAAAATAACATTTCAAAACTGTTACGGATAAAAGATATCTTATCTTTATCATATTAATTCTGTTCCAAAAATCCCAAGATACCAAGATAAAAGAGAAAGGAATCTATCTAATCAATTCAAATATTTGAAAGACAATCATATCTTACCTACCAGGTACGTGATAATTCCAATTCAAGATAATTATTCATTATCATCTGCGAGTATCTTTTTATATAGATTATCTACAAGCCACGGCCAAGGCCCACAATTCGCAATATAAATACGACCCCCCAGGTATTCACAAGGTACACTTTTCTGACTCTCTCTTTTCAATACACACTTCGCACACACCCCACGTCCAGATTGTGGTGTTTCTCCCTGCAAGTGTGATCTTCTTCCCTGAGGTATTCTTCAACCATAGACATCTTCAGGAGAGAGAGAGTTTGATCCCATAGCAAAGTTTCCAACGAATCTCTGTTGGAAACACATCCGTTCTTCCCGAACGGAACATTGGCGCCGTCTGTGGGAAACGATAAATTTTGAATCCCACCAACTCACAATGGCTAATACCAGAAGGCATCAGATGGCTAGGCGTGAAGAACCACCCAGAAATGCGATTTCAGAGAACGTGGGAGTGGAGGATGCACTCTCCCACACTGCCTCGTCAAGGCCGACGGCACACGCACTGACCAGCCCACGACAGGAAGAAGACCCAGGATACTCTCAACGCTTCATCCAGAATGCCCTCCAGTCTCTGTTGGCTCGGACGGAGAACTTGGAGAAACGTTACGAACTTCAGCGGCAGGAGGACATCCAGCGACTAATCACTCAATTAGAAGAACGCAGTAACAGAAGGAGAGAGGAAGAACGTCGGCAAAATACCGACCACCAGGAGCGCAATGCTAAAACCGAGCAAACCCATGCTGCAACAGGACGCGCTAGAATACAAAGGTCCGAAACACCGACCCGAACTGCCGAGACCGGCAATAGGGAACCGACGTATCAGTCCGACCAGGGGCAGGCATCTCGTTCCCATAACGAAACGCTCCACCCTTCGACGAACATTCCACCAAACCACGAGGAAGGAAGACCGACCGCGGGAGTCGTGCGCCGCCCAGAACCAGCCGACGGTGTATATCAGAGGAAGTATCGTCGAGGTCATCAGAATAACAGCCCATTCATCGACCGAATAGTGAACGCACAAATTTTAGAAGATTTCGACGGCTCTTTCCTGTCCAAATATGATGGAAGCCAAGACCCCCAAGTACACATCGACGAATTTGACATGCAGATGTGCGTGAGGGGTATCGACGAACCCATCATCTCACGTATTGTTGCTACCACTCTCACCGGAGCGGCCCAGACCTGGTTCCACTCCCTACCACCGAGGTCCATCCACAGCTTTGAAGACTTTGGCCAAAAATTCTTGCTGAATTTTGCAACCAACAAGAAATAGCCGAAGTCGGAATTCACTCTAGGCAAGATATGCCAGCATCCTGAAGAAACGTTGCAAAGTTACCTGGATCAGTTCAAGGAAGCCACGCTACAAGTCCAAGGCCTGGACAGGAGAAAGTACACGTCCATCTCATTTCCGTCGGGCTCAACGGAACGTCCCGCCTCGCCAAGTCGATCTATAAGGACCCAGTCAAATCCCTGAATGAGTTCAGGATCCGAGCCAAGAAGTACTTGGAGTTGGAGCAGATGGAGATCGCAAACTCAGATCCGAGGGAAAGCAAACAACCCTCTTCGCCGCGGAACCGACGACAGGAGGATCCCCAGGTCAAACCGTCCAGCCGGCATCCAGCGAATACCCCGGCAGACCGACCATCACGGAGCAGTCCCGACCCTCATTCCAGGGCCGGGAGGTATGAGTCGAAATATCACAAGTACGCTCCGTTGACCATCCCGCGTGGCCAAATTTGGAAGGAGGTCGCCTTCACCGACATGAGGAAAGTCAACCGACCTCCTCCAATAGTAAGGAGAGAAGGACTGGACTATTCCCGGTATTGTGATTTTCACAATGGACCGGGCCATACGACCGGCCAGTGCTGGGAGCTCCGAAATGCTATAGAAAAATTTGTGCGAGAAGGCAAACTGCGACAGTATGTGATCCGAACTCAAGGGCACCACGGCAAGAGGAAAGCCCAGCAGGAGAATAAGCAACGAAATGACAAGAGGAGCGAGAAAGACGAAGAATTCTCAGAGCCCGAGTTCGAGTGCAATGTCATCACGGTGGGAATGAGAGAAGGAGGCGATACAGCCAACCAACGGAAGGAATACCTCAAGCAATGACGGTAAGAGACCAACCGAAGTCCAAGGAAAGTTAGCAGCAGGTCGGAAAGGACCGTACCTGGTTATCCAAAATCTTGGACAAGGAGCATACTTACTGGAGACATCGGACGACAAGCAAGTCAAACGGACTTGGAACGCAGACAAGTTAAAGAAGTACTACAGCTCACAAAGAGCAGCCAAAATGTTAGTTCATGTGTTTTCCTTTAGTTGGCTTTCAGTCAGTCATTGGGATCACGGAACTCCACCGTGTGTTTCCCTTTAGTTGGCTTTAAGTCCGTCATCGGAATCATGGACACCATGTGTTTCCCTTTAATTGGCTATGGAGCTCGTCATAGGGATCATGGATTATCGTCTCACCATGTGTTCCCCTTTAGTTGGCTATCGAGCCCGTCATTGGGGTCATGGGAGATCACCGAGGCTCTCCTTGATAGGGACCTCAGCAAATTTATCATGTGTTTCTCATTAGTTGATCCGGGGACGTAGAACCTGCGCGAATCAGTCATTGAGATCATGAAAATCATGTAATCTTCGAAGAAATTTAATAAAATCCTTGTTATAAGGAAAATTACTGTGCACAAATTTAAATGCTTAGTCGTTGTTTCGTATTATCTCGGCCCTGATTAAGCCGACGTAACTATCATGGGTGAATCATCGGGTCAGCCGAAAGAATTACACTTATAATGATGTTATAAATACGTTAACAGTTGCTAAGTCGGGACAAAGATCCCAGAACGACATCTAAAGGCCCGACCAATGGTCCCGGCCAAATATGTTTAGAGCCCGACCAGTGGTCCCGGCCAAATATGTATAAAGCCCGACCAATGGTCCCGGCCAAATAGACGCTCGACAATTGGAGCCACGATACGCAAAAGAGAAAGAGAATGCAAAAGACGCAGAAGCAAAGAGCAAATAAAGCACCAGAATAAAATACAATGAGAAAGGGGCAAAAACGAACTCAGACATCGATCACCTCGGCAAGGGGCAAAAGTGAACCTTACCCCGGATATCGACTACCTCGGCTCGGATTCTCCACACGAGGTCGGCTCCACGCGAGGTCGGTATCACTACACGAGGTCGGCATCACTCATACGAGGTCGGTCCTACATGAGGTCGGCGTCACTCGTATGAGATCGGCTCAAAGTTTGGTCGGTCCCATTATGCATCCCGGCCACCAAGAATACTTGATGACCGGGCTGAGGGGCATCTGTTACGGATAAAAGATATCTTATCTTTATCCTATTAATTCTGTTCCAAAAATCCCGAGATACCAAGATAAAAGAGAAAGGAATCTATCTAATCAATTCAAATATTTGAAAGACAATCATATCTTACCTAACAGGTACGTGATAATTCCAATTCAAGATAATTATTCATTATCATCTGTGATTATCTTTTTATATAGATTATCTACAAGCCACGGCCAAGGCCCATAATTCGCAATATAAATACGACCCCCCAGGTATTCACAAGGTACACTTTTTTTACTCTCTCTTTTCAATACACACTTCGCACACACCCCACGTCCAGATTGTGGTGTTTCTCCCTGCAAGTGCGATCTTCTTCCCTGAGGTATTCTTCAACCATAGACATCTTCAGGAGAGAGAGAGTTTGATCCCATAGCAAAGTTTCCAATGAATCTCTGTTGGAAACACATCCGTTCTTCCTGAACGGAACAAAAACTAAGAATGTCTGTATGCACAAGTGTTCAAAAACTGGAGAATAACTAATTGTTGGTCAAAAACATGAAAAGGTAGAACTACAATTATTTAACAGTCTACACAATACAACTTTAGTTAGGAAAATGATTGGTACAGGAATTTGAACAAATAGGTGGAATGCATAAACTTTCATCAATATACTGGTTAGGTAGCCATTAGTAAGCCCTAACAGGCAAGTCAGTATCATTATTGGAATCTCAGTCCAGAAGAGTTTGGAAAAAAAACATTGAAGAAAAAAAAAGAATAGAAAGAGACACCTTGTGCTCTCGACTTTCTCTCAAGAGACCTTACATCTATAAGGCTTCTATTTTATATGATGAAAACTCAAATCTCACTTCGTTACAAGAAGGTTCAAATGCATAAGCAGCCTTACATATGTTCTAGTTATGCCAACCTATCACTTCAGTATACTTGATTTATTACATATCACTTATCAGTTATCAATTTATTGAAGCTTTACACCTGATTATTTTATGACTTTTAATAAGATTTAGTGTTTAGAGTTATTTCTCAAATGCATCTCTAAATTCTTCTTTTTTATGTACATCTCTATTTTTTTCTCAATGAAAGAGTATATATATATATATATATATATATATATATATATATTGTGAAATGAAAATACATTACCTTGTAAAGAGACATTGAGGTATCTCCCTATTATAGATTTCTAGAAAATATTATCATAAACTATTTGAATTACTGAATACAAAAAAAGTATTTGAAATAGCTAATTTTGATAAATAATTTAGTGGTCTTATGAGAGATTTTTTTTAAAATGATTATTTTTATTACTATTTTTCATGGATGAAAAAAAAAACCATTAACTAAATATACTTTTTTTTATTAGATATCATTGTATGCACATGAATTAATTGTTCCAAGGAAAACATACCTTACATATCAAGATATTTGAAGTCAATTTCTATTCAAATTATATATATTTTATAGAAGACCTACATAATAAGTTTGGTTTATTTTACCCAATTTTTTTTCTTAATAGATACAAGAAATTCATTCGACTGCCTAGAAATTATTATTTGAATTTAAATGGGATCATTTTTACCAGCAACGAAAAGAGCAAGAGTCCTTGAGCCACTTTCACCAATAGGTCAATGTGCTACCAGAAAGAAAATAGCTTATTATTAATTTATTATACTAAAAATGTTGGGAGAATGATTTCAAATTACCTGAAGTACATCACAAATCAGTAAATAGTTCACGTGGCAAAAAAATTTTTTTTTTTGGCTCTTATCATCTGTAAACAAAATACTATTGTACATTATGTACCCAAAAATGCCAAAATATATGACGTAAGCACAAATCTAACCTGCACTGGTGCTTATTACAATTCAACCAAAATGAATTTAACTTACTACTTAGAAAAGTACTTCATGGAATTATCATTCCCATCAATGAATGACAAAAAATGCATAACTTCATGGAACTATTAAGCTGAATACCAAAAGTTGCAATTTAGTTCAGCCAGCTTTGTTAAAGATCAATTTTCTATCTAACCATTAAGTACCATCTGGACCTGCTGGCAAGTGGCAACTATATTAACCGTGTGAAACTGACTGCCTAGGGAGACTGTTGGAATAAAAACAAAATGCATATTTTCACTTAATATACATGTTTTACACTCATGTCAAATTACAGATTCCTATTCCATGATGAAAAAAAATAGTGAAAAATATAAAGGAAATATTAAAATATAAAGTACTCTCTTTTTTGTTGTTTACCTTGGTAGGATTAAAAGAGTTTGAAGTTTCTTTGGCTTTGCCTTTCGGAGAAGCTTTTATCTTCCTGGAATTCATCATATCCTATGAAGTTTTGACCCCAATTTTCCCATTTGGGGCTTGCTTAGAAATTATAGATTCCAATTCTAAATCACCATGAGCATTCTGCAACACAAATAAATACATATTAATATATGAGGCAACATTAATTTATTTTATTTAAAGGGTTTGGAAAACCATTTTGACTTCTGAAGTCATCCTCATGCCAATTTAAAAAACTAAATGTAATTTCTTGGTTTCAACTCCATGCCTCAACACTTATATTTAGCTCAAGAAAGCTATATAGGCAGAAACAACTATGATATTATACAAAGAACCTTCCTAGTCCATTCACACACAAGTAAGCAAAGTAATGCTCTAGATGAAAATAAAATATTTGGACTCATCAATCTACCAATATAGTAATTCCTTATGCAAAATTAAAATGTTAGTTTAAGTAAATATATATATATATATATATATATATGGGCATGAAAAGTAGAGCAATAACCTAAGTGTGTGAACCTTTGGCATTCTAGGTAGAGGGTGGTGAGGCAAGCAGGGCAGCTAAGCACAGCATCAGAGTCATGTCCATGCCTTTTTTTATCAATCCACTTTTCATCCTTATCATCAAGATCTGGGTCATAAAACTCTGATTTGGTTGTGTAGTCTATTTCATCATTATCAGAAACTGGTATTTAAATTAATAAAAAAAAATTAGAATTTATGATAAAAGTGCTGACTAATGTTGCAAGTGTTGCTGGGTCTTAGAGGCAATAAAGAAAGAATAACTTTCTAGGTATAATCTACCAGTAGTTGAGTTTTAGAATTTATGATAAGAGTTTTAAAAAAAAACTTAGCTGTGTCATATCAAGATTGGTCAAAACTATAGATTTACAGGTTGGAGAATGATACTAAGCTCATGCTCTTGGCCATCCCACAGAATTCTGACTAATGTTTTTTCATTAGTTTTCTTCATAGACACTAAGTGATCAAATGTGAGGAGAGGAACATCAAGAGCCAAACCTGTCAATATGTTAACTATTTATTTAAAAAAATTTGACTTATCATGAGATTTGGCATGGTGGTAGCAAATTAACTAATAAGGATTGCCTTGATTTATCACTAAATAAACTATTATTACTTACATATTAATTTTGCGTTGCTTATAGGATGAGCAAAATCCTACTAGACAATGAAAGAACAACATAGCAGTTAGGACTGCACTATCAAACTGGTCAGTAAGAAGCTTAAGACTTATAGTATATACAATTTTTTTTGGTAAATAAAGGATATACAACTAATCCAAAGAAGAAAAAAGGGCTCATCTTATATACCACAAGGTGAAGTTTAACAGCTAAGAACTGGAGAGAATATCAGAATCTATTGTTAAAGTACATACAAGAAACCATACTACCATTACCTAGTTTTGCTAGCACCAACCAATAACTTGAGCCACTATATCCCTAATTGATGGCATTATATTCCCCTGCTCTATTATTGATACCAAACTTCAATACAAAACCATAAGCCAAGCAAACCTTCTTTGATCCTAAAGGTATTTTTGGGTTGAAAATTTAATTTAAGATCAATTTAGCAGCAAGAAAAACATGCAGAACCATTAAATCACCATAGATCACAGCTAACCAAAACATACTTCTATAAAATTCTGTCCATCTATAAGAACAAAAGAAAATAATCTGATAGTCAATTATAAGTAAGCAAATATTGTTGGGACATTTGAACTTTTGAATAGTTAGACCAAAGAAAGATGCAAGTGGAAACTATTCATATGATTAAAATTTTAAGGTTGTCCTCTTGTAACTTTTTGATGATCCGGTCCAGGCTTTGCAATTGTAACATAAATAAACCTGCCATCAAAAAACTGCATCACAAAACTAGCCCCCAGGTCAACAACATTTTAGTATGGATAGGATATCTCTTATACTTAGAATCTCTCAAATGTCATGTACACCTTTCCATTCATCTATTGCACAGCCAATTATGCAGACTCTTCCTTGACAAACCAAATATATGCATATCCTAAAGACTTCCCAGACTCTTTATCTATTGGAACCTAGACTGCCATATGATAAAATCAATCAAAATTAAAGGTCCTTAATAGATTCAAGATCTTCATAAAATAATATTTCATTCAAGAAAAACATTTTTCTACTAAATATCCCCCTGAAATAAAGGTTAAATCCAAAGATAGCATGCCTGAAAAGCATGCCAACAACCAAAAAGAATTTATTATTACCTTGAGTAACTTCACCAAGCATTGAAAACACCTTCACCGGACGTCCTTCAGAGGTTGAGAGAGGAACCCCTGCATTGGCCCATCATGAAAACTTCAGTATAATGATTAATCACAAAAAATGGAAATGGAAAACTTATTATTCAGACTAACATTGCACGTAGTGGATCAATCAGTTGATGCTACCACAGTCCACATGCAATACAACAGATTTTGTGATAATGATACAAGAGTCAAAGTGATCTAATTCATATTATTCAGTTGTGAAGATTATTTATTAAATTATTAGTGACATATACAAAAAATCTTTAGCAACTCTGAAATAATAATTAGTATTGAACGAAAGGACACACTGCCCAGGATAGTCTATACTCTCCAATGGTAAGGGTAATCTGAAATGAATCAATTGAAATCTAAAAACCACAGTATAAAACAATGGATAAAGATGATACCTCCCAATATTCTACATGGGTTGGTGTGGCCTTGTCAAGGTCCAGATGCATTTTGATGTCATCATGAAGTTCTTCCATTTCCTTTACTCCAATTCTCAGGCATGTGGAGCTTCTGACAGTTGAACCATGAGTCTCCAGTTTTAGCTATTACAGCAGTATCTCAACTTAGCAGTTCCTGTTAAACACATTCAATTACTGGCCTAAAAGGGAAAACTTTCTTAAATATATTAATCGAATGTAAATCAAGCAGATAATTTCGCATATTAATCTTGCTTAACTATGAAGTATAATAGTCAGATTGCACACCTGTTCATTAAGACATTTTGTCAAACATATCACTTGCAAACTACAAATGAGACAAACCAAACTAAAAAAAATTAACTATATTAGTCACATAGGATCTTTTACCTCATCAAAACAAAAAAGATCAAAACAGCCCGCTACACCAAAATATAATAGCTAATAAGATTTATAGAAACTCACAGGAAGTAATTTGACTTCTTTCTTCATAATGACTCCTTTGCTACCAACGCAAACTAAGTGTTGTCACAAATAAATCATGTGTGTAACAGTCTATTATGCATAGTCAGCATCGTTTCTAGAAAGATAGAAAATAAGGTTAAGATATAGGAAGCAAAAAAAATTGAGTATAGGAAACAAAAGACATCAAAGGAAATAAAAACATAAAAATCAGGATCATTTAGTTCTAAAAAAATAACTCAGCATCCAATTTTTTTGGTCTAGAATAAGCCTTAAATTTCATGACCCCACCATCCAAAATTTGTGCAGCAACTCCCTATTCCTATATGAATACTGCAATAGAAAAATCTCCCTAGAACATGAGTTGGGAGTTGCAAAATGTTCTGATTCAGTGCCATGCAACAAAGGTTTTTTATTGTATTAGTTTGGAATTCATTGATAAATTTATCTAATTATATTTCTGCAAAAAAAGTTGAAGGAACTATTACATAATATATATCACTAAATGCACTTTTTCTATTACATTTTTTAAAAATTAGAAAAAATGGAAAGGAATATAATTATTAAATGTGATCTAATACAGAATCACACAATATCATAATTTGAAAGGTTGTCATACTACCATCCATACTCATACTGGTACAGTGCAGGAACCATAACCATATCCATGCAACCTAGAGGAATAATAATAATATCATAGATAATCAATCAAATATCTAAAAGCGCAAAAAAAATGTTAATATTTGTGAATGAAAACGAACATTAAGCCTTTTTGTAATTAAAAAAAATTAAGCAAAGTTTGAAACTCAACCAATTTAACATGAGTAAAACTATTGATCTCAGGAACAAAGACCAATCAAAGCAACAAATTTGAACTTTGAAGTTTCTTCAATTTTGTTATACCAAAGCAATCATGTAAAGAGAGATGAGAAAGCAATTTCTTGTTTAAGAGTGGTTTCAGAATCTACCCTGAGGGTTTCATCCTCCAAATCCAAATCTATCCATGAGCTAATTTTTCCTGAATCCAAATATTTCACTAATTGCATGAAGTTTGCTTTCAGCCACATAGTTAAATAATATTTTTTTAATATTTTAAAAATTATAACATTACTACCAAAGATGACATATCTTAATTATTAACTCTTCTGCCACATTCAGCTACAATTGATACATTACATAAACTACAACTCTTGATGTGGACCAATAATTTTTTTGCCATCACTAAATTATATCAAACATTTCTGCATAATAAACATGCAGCTTAACCTGAAATCAGCCATGACCCATCCTCCAGAGACCAGAGAATTAACATTTTTTTGTTCTCTCACTCTTCTTTTTTTTTAAAGGGAAGAAACTTAATTAAAAGAAGATATAAAATATATAGGAGAAAAATAATATATTATCCTAAACAAATAAACAAAAGCAAAAATAAAATAAAAAATCAAACTCTCATCAATACATTTAAGATCTTTTTCTGCAAAGAAACACTTTAGAAGTCTGAACATCTAGAACATGAACAACATTACAACAATAAAAGAAATAACTTCTAATCAAACTGAAATGTCAGAAACACCACTACTTTGTTAAGCTTGATTAAAAGAAGATGCATTAAAAGCTTTCTTAAAAGAAGATGTATTAAAAGTTGGATTAAAAGAAGATGCATTAAAATAATAGAGCATTGCCAGGACTGATGATATTACAAGACTGACTGAAACAAAGCCTACTGTCCTGTTTTCATGAGAAATGAGCAACAACAGCTAATTTATAACTATTATCTAAGTGAAAATTTTCTTTTAATAGAGTGTCCTTACTTCGATGATCCCCTATAAAACTTCAATCATTTCAAAAATTCTTTAGATTTAATATCCAAACATTTTGACACATGGTAATTTAAATTCAAATTCACTTAAAAAATTTAATCCCTCTCTCAAAATCCCCCATGCAAACATACTATTAAGCTATCTAGCAAAATTTAAAAACAAAATTGAGTGAAACTAAAAAAGAAAATAGGTAAAAACCTTGCATATAACAAAGGCAGCGAAGATGAGTATATCCAGCACCGGTGAAGCAGAGGGCAGAAGGTGTATCAGTTGCAAGGAAAGTGAGGTCCAAAACGAAAATGAAACAGAGAACCATGAGTATATCTCCAAATCAAGAAAATAGCGAAACATAAAACCTACAAACCTTACTTGTAACCAAGGCTCCTATGATGCGAAAGTCATGTTCGGTCCAATATTCTATGGCCTCATCTAGCATTGAAGCTTTGTCTGTCTTTTGAAAACAAACACAAAGGAATCATCAAGACAAAAATAATTCTAAAGAAAAGAGAATAGTAGTATTTTGTAAGATCAGTCAACTTAATGAAGAGGCAAATGATTATAAATATATGTAGAGATATAGTACCTTCTTGGAATTTGGAATTAAATTCTTTAAGGCTTTCATTTTCTGGTTAATCCTACTCCTCCTTCTCTGCACACATCAAAATCATCAATCAGAACTAAGACAAATAGAAAGATTTCTCATCAATCAGAACTAAAACAGAACCTTTTTAGATAAATTATGAAACTCTACAGCTCTACTCCTCTTTGACAAAGAACTTCTCTGGCTCTTTGAAGTTGTCTGCACTGTGGTGGATATTTCTAAAAAGTGGGTATACTTTCCACTTTTTGGTATGAGATACCCTGAAGAACAAAAAAAGTAGTCCCCAACACAACACAAATTAAAATCACAAAAAAAGTAATTCTTTGACATATTATTAATAATGAAAAGGGGTATCTATTCAGATTTGGTTAATGAAAAATGAGAAAAAAGAGAGATGAAATGAAGCTCACCAATAACAACATACTAAATATTTTTGAAATCCAAACTTGTACCTAAACCAAACTTGACAGTGTATTTTTCTCATACCAAATGAACCTAACAAATTAATGTCAGAATAAGAAAAGACAATTTCAGATATGCTTATAATTAATGATAATCATAATTGTCATGAAGTTATAAGATGCTAGTTAGGTTCTAATCATCCCAATAACATAGAATGAATAATAGATAACCAAATCTCAACATCCATATCTTGTTAATTTAACACATTTCTTCTTTCTTCTGATATCACTAATTAAATCATTTATCTCATCAAACTAAAAGAAAAACTTGTAAATAATGATTCATAGGATCATTTACCTCATAAAACACTTGTAAACTGACAAACAATTGTAACCAATATCCTAAAACACAAGAAACATGATTAATATTCTCATGTTAATACATTTCCAGCAGCATATATATGGATAATCAAGCAAAATCATGTAAGTAACTATCCATATTTGGGCCAAATCAATGTTGCTAATCTGGGGTAAGCCACATCCACAAACTTAACCACGCATACCAAGAGCCAGACAAGCTTAAATAATTCCAATTATAGAATAACAATTGTGGGCAACAAAAAAGAGATAAAGGTAAGACCCACAAAAAGGTTACATGGCACTCACAGTTGCAGGCAGTTTGACTTCCATAGCTCGAGCATGGTAAACAAAACACTCAGTTGGTGGACCACTAAAACAGAATGACAGACATCAGCCAATTGAATAAATGATATTTCCCTCTTGTAAGTCATGGAAACATCAAGCAAATATGTTAGTGGTGTCATGCAACAACAATCTCAAAAGGTTAAACTATTAGGTGAAAACAGATGAATGGTTTTTATATTATATTTCTAACATGCTCCCTCACGCAAGATCCCTTTCAGCCTTGAAGCATGGAAAATGTATAATTGCATAGTCCCACCTACTTTGGGCTGAAGTTAGACTTATTTTATTAGAAGAATAAGGGAAGCAAGAACTGAACTCTAGAGCTCTTGGTCATGAAGGTTTTGATACAATCTTATGAATCAGAATTAACTATCTTAAAAGCTTTGTTAGATGAAGACACATGAATGATTTCTATATATTATATTTCAAACATGTGGGGCAATTATTCCTTTAGTGCTCACAAACTAAAGCCAACCACTTAAATTTGTTTCATCTGAAATAATGGAAATAATTAAAGATTGAATTCCAAATAATAATCACACAGCCATTAAATTTTTCTATCCCTCCCAAGAATATTGTGGTAGTTTCTATAATGTGCACTGCAGTTGGATGAGATAATTAAGTGAGGAAAGATAGAAATTTAAGAATTAAGTTCTAACTCATTTCTTGAAGCTTTTGTATCATGGGCAAACATTTTGTAGGATAACAATTTACCTTCTAATTTTTGCAAAAGCTGATTTACCATTAAATTTTCTACCCCTCCCAAGAATATTGTGGTAGTTTCTATAATGTACACTACAATTGAATGAGATAATTAAGTGAGCATAGATAGAAATTCAAGAATTAAGTTCTAACTCATTTCTTGAAGCTTTTGTATCACGGGCAAACATTTTGTAGGATAACAATTTACCTTCTAATTTTCGAAAAAGCTGATTTACCTTGCTCACACTGAACACATAGGATTTTTTTTTCATTTTCTAACTCATCCTTGCTGGCAAAATCATAAATTTCATTATATTTAAAACTGTCATAAAACTCCCCATTGTCACTACTTTGGTCAGTATACCCTCCATTGGTGGGTGGAAAAATACAAAGGTAACACCTCCATTTGGCAGAGAAATTAGGATGAAAGACATGTGACACCTACAATAAGTCACACCTTATCAGATTAACTATTATGGGAAGTGTGAAGATCAAATAACTAAATTCTGCAAGCCATATTTTTGTTTTTCTTTTTCTTTTTTCTTTGGATTCAAGACAATTGATAACTCCATTGAATATTAGCTTCATATTGCAGATTACTTAAGGATATTACCTCAGAAACTGATATGACCCTAAGTTTTCCTGGTGCTGCATGACAATGAAAATTATTAGTCTAAAAAGCTACTGCAATGCATAAGAAGTGAAAATTTAAGCTTGCAAATATATTAACTAAATTCCTATGATTTAAACATAACAGTAATCATTTAAGCTTGAAAATATATAAACTTAGCACCCTATTGCTCTTTCCTTCAACAAGGCTTGCAAATTAAGTTCAATTAATAATATTAAAACACCTAGTCCGTGAGTGTAGTTATCCCAGTTGCTCGGTCGTTTGTCGTCACTCTTGTTCATGAGCTGGTCAATAATAATTATTTTTTCCCCAGGCTAGTCTTCTTCCCTGCTAAATAATAATGTTTATTTTCCTAGACTCTCCATCTTCACAAGGTCTCATAATTTTCTTAACACACAAATAAGTTCAGATAAGAAATAACTAAAGCTAGTATTTGCACCGTATATTAAGAGATTGTGGCACACACATATGATTCCTTCAAATTCTTGGGAGTAAAACCACATGACACATACTTTTTAATGGGAGTGATATTTAAAAACAGCATACCTGTCAGTTGGTGTCATGAGTTTACATACCAGTCAAAATGGTGAAAGCAACACAACACAATATGACCTGCAATATACAATAAAGATTATAAACAGGGCAATAGAAATTTGGGTGAGGCATTTTGTCAAACACTTCATAAGCAAAACACATTTTGTCAAATATCTCATGGAATGGTACAGGAGGCAACTTGTGTTATAATTGAATTCAGGTAAACCAATCCCACACCAGCTACACCAATAGATTTGAGGAGTCTCAGAACAATATTGAAATATAACTTGTTTCAAAGGCATAATGAAAAATGTAAATATGAAATATAATATGTCTGAATAGGTTCAATAATATGTTTATAAGTTCACATCATTTATTGACTCATTCATCATCATTTAGAAGGTTTTCCAGAAATGTAAATTGAATCACATACCAGATGCACAATAGTATTTAAAGAGTCGATGGCTTTGAAAGGAACTTTCCCGGGGTCTCCTCATAATAGTGTATTGCATAGTCAGAATTGTTTCTAGAAAGATAGAAAAGAAGGTTATGATATAGGAAGCATAAAAAATTGAGATGAAAACAACACATAACACAAACACAAACCAAAAACAACACACGACCATGGCTGAAAACCGAAAACCCAGATGAAGAATATGATTCCTCTTTCTTACTTAACTGACGTCTCACAAATGTCTGCAAACAACAGTAGAAGATTCAACTTTGAGATGAAAAAAAAGAAGAAAAAAAATGGAGATCAAAACTTTGAACGAATAGAAAACATCCATCAGAGAAAAAATGATCAAATTGTGTTTTCACCTCGTGGTCTCTTCTTCAGCCATGGATCTCCTTGTTTTCCATGGTAGCACCTCGTGGTAGTGCTCTCCCTCGCCACCACCCTCAATTCCATCTGAAGAAAATAAAATACCCAAATAAAAAAACGCAAACAAAACATACCCAGAACGTGGGAAAATGACGCGTTCTTGAACCTCTGTTATTCGCAAAAGGAAAAAAGAAAACAAAAGCAAGAAAACTGAGGGAGTGACAACTCAGCTTTGCCTACCTGAGAGAGTGCCATGTGTACAAAATTATCTTCTCTTATTATAGTAGATAGATAGTGTTGAAATCTTTTTACATAAATACATAATAAATATATTGAATAAAATGTGTTAAATATATATTTATTAGAAAATAAATTTAATTTTTTCAAGTAATATTGTAAATAAAAATGTTTTTTAAATTATTTATTTATTGCATAAAATACTCTTCAACTAGGCATAACAAAGAACCCCAAACCCGTGGGGATCTACTTGAACTCATCATGACATTGATGAAAAACACAAGCTTTAAGTGGGTATATGTATATAAATCCAAATATTATTCAATTCTTTAAACTTGTGTGAGAATGAGTATCTAACTATTTGTCCATACCTATTATATAATATATCTTTTTAAGTTCATTTATTAGTTGCTATTATATTTACTACAAAATAATATTTTGACTCCATCTTTAATGATTTAATATAGATATTTTATTTAAATAGATGTATTGTTAGCTAATATATTTACTACAAAATAATATTTTTGACTTGATCTTTAATAATTCAATATAAAATAATTCTACTTTAATGGTGATGCACTAACAATGTTAAACAATTTTATATAGTAAAAGTAAACAATTTTACCATAATGATGATTTATGATTGGATGATAATGTAAAACTATTTTGCACTATTAGTCCATAGTCTTTTTTTTTTCTCATAATTTTATTGGTTAACATTTATATAATAGTGTTGAATTTTTTTACATAAATATATTGAAATAAAATTTATTAAATATATATTTATTAGAAAATAAATTTAAATTGTTTTTCAATAATATGTAAAGTAAATGCTTTTAAATTATTTATTTATTTATTGCATAAATATTCTTCAACTAGACATAGCAAAGAACCCCAAACCCATGGGGATCTACTTGAATCTGTCCTGACATTGAGAAAAAATACTCGTTTTGATTAGATAAGATACGAATACTAATATTATTTAACTTTTTAAATAGAGAAGATGATGAATATCTAACTACCTATCTCGTACTTAATACATAATATTTTATTTAAATTCATGTACTTTTCTTTAAATTAGGCACATATATATAAAATATCAAAAGAGAGACCCATCATCCCCTCTATGTTGCACCATAAACTCTATCCATCATCTGCCAACAAATCCAGTATTATTCAACTAAAGAAGAAAAAAAAACAAACATGTGGGACAAAGAATCAAAACCCATGCAAGGAAATTAGCAAAATCTATTACTAGGTAAATTCATCCTATCCCTAACAAAGAATTCACCAATGAATCTCTGGAAGGGAATCCCACCAATCCCATCAGGAGAAGCCTTGCTCATGCAAACCATGATTTGCAAGCCTATCAATGCAATTATTTCATTCTCTATAAATATGAGAAACTTGGAAGGAAATTTATTTTAGTGTATGAAATACAGTTGCACCATCTCACACGAGGCTTCCAAGGAACCAACGTATGAGACTTGAAAGAGTGTAAGACTAGCAAAGAATCACATTCCAACCATAATTTGTCCCAACCTTTGCTTTCGTGGTCTCCAAAGCAACTATCACAACTTGAATCTCAGCATGAAAGTAATTGGATATTGGCAGAGATTGAGAGAAACAACCCATCAAATCTCCCAAGATTACGGAAAATACCTCCACACACAGCAATTCCAGGACAACCAAGAGTTGCACCATCCACATTGCATTTGATCCATCCTGGAAGAGGGGTACCAAAGCACCTGAAAGATTCTCAGAGCTCGCCTAGCCTTGCCATGTACATTAATGGATGGAAACAATTGAAATTGTTGCACAAAATTAGAGTTAGTTCCAGAAGAAATGTTGCTAGTAATGGCCACAGCAGCCAAGATTTTATGAATGATGAGCTCAAAAGGCAGAGGTCCCTTGCAGAATCAAGCTTGGTTCCTATTCCACCAGATTATATGAATGACAAATGGGATTTGCACATTCATTCCTTGGGAACTAGTTGAAGACCGACAAAAATCTAAGAGCTCCAGATGAGATGAAAAAGATAAATGATGCTGCAACAAATCAGAAAGCCATCTCCAAAGTTTAATCACAAAGGGGCACTCCACAAGAAGATGAAAAACGGTTTCCACACTGGACCCACAATATAAACAAACAAGCAAAAACCATTCCACACTTCTGAAGATTGTCATCAGTGGCCAAACAATCCAAAAGAGGAAAGACCTGGAAGGAGGAATGCCTTTCCTCCAAAGTAATTTGTGCCAAGAGACTTGCGGAGCAGAGGGTTGGATAAAATTCACTGCATCTTTCATGGACATATTTCTCGATTTTGAGGGGCACCAAACCAACGAATCAGGACCATCATTGAGAGGGATAATCACAGATTTGATAGAAGAAATAAGTTGTGGATAAAGCTGAATCAAAGCCTGGGGGATATGCCACATTTTATTTTGGATAAAGTCTCCTACCTTGGCCTTCACGGAAGCACGAGAATGATAGGGGGTATTTAAAGAATCCACTATTGGCCCATCAAGCCATCTATCAATGCAGAAAGAAATTTTCCCACCATCTCCCGGTTGCCAAAGTGAATCTCCATAGCAACTCCTGTGAATTGTTTAAGACCATGCCAAATAGAAGACGGTATGAAGTTTGATCGAGGGACACCATTCTTCAAAAATCGGGATCTACATAAAACTGCCCAAGGATCATCCGAAGCAAAAAAAAAAGACCTAAGTAAGCTTTAGAATGGAAGCTTTGTTGAAAAGTTTTAAGGAATGAATGCCAAGACCCCCCTTATCCACAACGTATATAGCACAAATTTGTTTCCAAGAAACTTCAACAAGTTTTCTTTTATCAATGGAAACTGTCAAAATAAAATTCTTTAGCCACATATCCAGCATCTTAAGAGTTGAGAGAGGCCATGAATAAATATGGAAGTTGTATAAAAGCATACTATGGATAATGGATTTGACCAATTCAACCCTGCCCATGAACGATAGCAAAGAGCCTTTCCACGAATTCAGCTTCAATGGCGGACCCCTCTCTTACAACCAAAGAAGCCAGCAGCTACACCATTTACTGAGAGAGATAATTTCGCTGATAACAAGATCGAATGGATCCAAGAGACGAATTTTTCAGCAAAACCAAAGGCTCTAAGAACATGAAGAAGAAAACGTCAATCCAAGGTATCAAATTCTTTCCTAACATCAAATTACCTCCAAAGGATCGATGCGGAAGGAGATTAACAACCTCAGAAGCTAAGCAAATACAATCACTGATATCTCGGCCTTTCACAAAGCCCTGCTTCTGAGGCAAGATGATTTTAGGCCACATTAGAGTCTGTCCGCTAGAGCTATAGTATTAATTTTAAATTGAAAATTTATATTCATGTATTGAGCTATCTATTTACTACAAAACTCTATACTTAATAATTTAATACAAAATAATTCTATCTGTTAACGTTCATATAATTGTTTTAAATTTTCTTACATAAATGCATAGTAAATATATTGAAATAAAATATATTAAATATAAATTTATTGAAAAATGAATTTAAAATGTTTTATTTTTAATTTGTTATTTATTGCATAAATATTCTTCAATAAAGCATGACAAAGAACCCCTAAACTTGGAGAGTTCTCTTAAAACTGTCGTGACGTTGATGAAAAATACTTGTTGCTCAGATTGGATATGAATATGAGTTCAGATATTACTCGATTCTTTAAAAAGAGACAAGAATGTGCATTTAAATTACTTGTCATGTAACTATGATATAATATTTTATTTAATTGCATGTATTGTTAGCTAATATATTGACCAGATAACAATATTTTGGCTCTATCATTAATTATTCAATATAAAATAATTTTATTGGTTAATTTTAATATAATAGTATTTTCTGTCAATAAATTATATAATAGGTTTGAATTTTTTACACAAATACATAATAAATATATTGAAATTAAACTTATTAAATATATTTACTGGAAATAAATCTAAATTATTTTCCTAATAATATTGTAAATAAAATGTTGTTTTTTTAAAAAAAATCTTTATTGCATAAATACTATGCAACTAGGCATGAAAAAAAAACTAAACTCACAAGAATTCCTTCAAACTTATTTCGACTTTAACAAAAAATATTCATTTTGATTAAATATGAGTACGAATATTTTTTACAGTAAAATATTTTTTTGACTTTAGCTTTAATAATTTAATGTATAATTATTCTATTAGTTAATTTTTATATAAAAGTATTGAATTTTTTAACATAAATACATAATAAGTATGATTTATTAAGATAGACACAGGTAGGAACATGAACAATGGGATCAAATTTTAAATATTTTATAGCAGATAATGATTTAACTAGCTTTAAAGTAAAGATTTAGTTGAACTATTTTCTCTGCTTAAATACTCTCATTATTTTTGCATTTTTGGAGAATATAAATATTTAATTTTATAAATATGTATATGTCAAATATGCGTGAAAACCAAAATAACTTGTAGAAATGCATGAATATCTCACTAGTTGAGTAAATAAAGGAAAAGGTCCTAATGGAGATATTGAAAGATGGTCATTCATGTTAAATTTCACAGTTACATGCTAGACTACCATACTATGAGATTGTTGGTCCACTAGACATCTAAAACTAAAAGTGCTACCGTCATAATTGACTCATTGACTAAATAAAGGTAATGATCCTAATGGAGATATTGAAAGAAATGGTCAGTCATGTTAAATTCTCTAATTTTTTTTAAATTTAGTATCATAGGAATAAATTTCATAAAAAAAATTAAAAATGATATTATTAAAGTACGAAAAAATATATTGGATATAGTAAAAATAATTAATATTTGAATATCATGTTTCTTAAATGCTTAAAATCAACAATAAAAATAACATCATTCAAATCAGTACATTTTAATTATGTAATGTAATCTTAATTATTTTGGCTCCTAAAAAAAATTCCAAGCTCCGCCAATGTCTCTTGTTGTATAACACGTCACTCTGTTATTATCAAAGGTGTTGTAAAAATATGTCTAAGAAAATATTATCTCTCTATCTAAACTTCTCCATACATCATTTGTACAAAATCAAACACTGGGCACATAGGCGCACAAAACCAAATGCTCCATGTTAATTTCTATATATTTTGTCTTAAACTTTTCCAGTTTTTCCTTCCTTAACGCCAGGTACGTCAAGTGTTTATTTTATATATAAATTTACTAGAGGATAAAAGCAACTTAGGTTCCTGGATAATAGAAGCTAGAAATTGAATAAAATCTATGAAGTGGCTTCTGATCAAAGATCAAACAGCTCGAGTGTCACAAAACTAAATTGTGCACATGAGAAATAATATCAAAATCTACGAATTTAATTTGTTTATCTTACCACTTATTATTCTTTTTCCTTCAAAAATGAGATAAAAAGGGTAAAAAAAAAAAAAACAATTTGGTATGGTGTTACTTCCATTATGTCAAATTTGTTTAAGTTAGGGAACTTTTCTCAAGAGGAGCAGAAGAGTTCATTCAAAAGAGATCGAAATGTGGACTAAAATTCGATGAATGCGCCATCGAAGGGAGTTATTTCAATTGGAATTGACAATTTCGATAATTTCATTAAGGTATGCGGGATTGTAAAGCACTCAGAAGCACAGTCTTTTCAATATTTGAAATATAAGTTGAAGTGGTTACAAAGAAGTTATATGAAAACATTTAATAGCACTAGATCTATGTATTCAGGAATATCATTGCGCATGTGTCGAAATCATATAATAAGACATCTGACACTTAATTCTACAAACACCGACAACGCCTATCATCGAAACACTATCACTTAATTCCTCAAACACAGACAACACCTACAATCAAAATTGGCTACAGGTTCAGCATATCATTGTGTATGTATTCAATTCTCACCTTTTACGAATTCATGTCTTTTTATTTATTGCATTTTTCTAAATCATTCATTTTTCCAATTTTCATTCTGTTTACTTTTGAAATTGGTATTGAAATATAATAACTATTGAAATTGACTTTATAATCAAAAACAATATTATATACTTTACTTACAATTATATTACCAACCTTCATATTATACTAGGATAATTATCTATGGATGTCTTTATCGAAATCACTATTATTGTATGTATTAAGTATTAGACAATTCTCTGATAAGTTGAAAATTATGAACTTGCTTTTTGATTAAAAAGAACTCACAACCGCGAATGGATTTTACGTCTCATCTTTAAACATTTATTTGTTAATATAATCATTTAGTGAAAATTACTTGGTTGATTTGAAATATATTATTTTTGAAGAGTAAGTACAATTTTCACAATTAACAAATTGGCACGCCCAATGGACTAGTTTGCCAAAAAAACTCGATCTTAAGAACAAGTCTTAATGATAATTGTATGTTGTTAAGAAGTGGTAGGATAACAATAAATAGTCACAGAAACCATAGTAATAACAACAACAACAATAATAATGTTGCAAACACTTCTGCTAATAATAGTGGCAACAATGAACAAAATCAAACAAATATACCTTTTGGGATAAGTAATGAAATGGTTATAGGTATTAGTCATGCAAACAATGACCCTATAAATATAAGTGACAATGACGCGATGCGTTCACAAGTCTAAACAATTGTCGTCAAAACTTCTTTGCCACAAAATAATGTAATGTCAACTACAAACACACCACCATTTTGTACTACAATACCATAGGGTATACCACCATTATCTAACGAAATGAACATGCAACAATTGAGTCTACCTATGCCCCTGAGTCAAAATACAATACCACCTATTTTAGTTAGTAGGAAAACCAATAGGCTTCTAGAACTTAGGGGCAATAGTCATTCTTATGATGTTGGCCAGTTAAGAAACATAAGATAAGATAATAGGAAATAGCAGCATGGTCTCCACAGATGTTTCTATTGAAACATTAGCAGTTTTTATACAACAAATAGACCATAGTAATCATGAGATGGTTAATAATCTGACGAATCACGTGACCTTGATTTTAAATCCTTTGTTGGGAACTACCAATGAAAGTTATCAACATATGAATGGTAACCTAACTCGAATAGGAAATGCTTTGGTCATCCTAGAAACCAACCTGGAAATAAACATATAATTCAGGAAATATTAGTGCAAGAAAGACCTATTAATAATAATAATGATAATCTCGAAAATGAAGTTAATGTCTCAGCACGGTTAGTGAATGATAGAGAACAATCAAACCCTATTTTGGTGAATAGAAATCAGAATGCCGATGAAGTTCTAGCTAACATGTAGCGAAATCAAATACTTCAAGGACAAAATGGATCAAATAGAGATTTAGGCCTTGAAGCAATTCAAAATCCTCAGATTAATCAAATGATTGAATAGGCCTTGAATAGGCATGGTTTTGAAACAGGAAAAGCACAAGTACCTTATTTCGTTTCTATCTTCCTTGATTATATTTTACAATCTGAGTTGCCAAGGGGTTATAAGGTGCCTAAATTTTCAAAATTTGTGGGTGCCTAATTTTTCAAATACAAAGTGGTGATTTAGTCACTAATGAATTTCTTAAAATGAAGTATTTTCCTAATTCTTTGACAAAAAAAATGTTTTTACTTAGTTCACCACATTACCACCAAATTCATTATATACTTAGGCATAACTCATAGATTTGGCAACAACTAAACGTTTCAATAGTGAAACAATTGAAGATTATTTAAATTGATTCTGACAAATGAAGTCTCGATGTTATACTCAAATTCCTAAACATGAATTAGTTAGAATGGCTATTAAAGGTTTAGATTTTTCAATTCGAACGAAATTGGTAAATTAACAAGTTAGAGATATAACACTGTTAGAAAATAGAATAAGAAGAATCGAGCAAAAAAATGAGAAAGAAAGGAACAAAAGATTTGATAAGAGTAAAAGGGAGAAAATAGCATATGCATAAGCATATAGAGAAAATGATAATTCTATAAATTATCAAGATCTGATGTTAATCAAGAAGAAGACGAAATATGTGTGGCAGAATTACAGCATGAACCTCCTTATACTTATCAAATGTTAAAATTTGAGGGGGGGGGGGGGGGAATTATTAATTCAAAACATAGTTTCAATGTTACTAAGGTAGATAAAATATTTTATGTGTTATTGAAAGATACACAAATTGCCCATAGTGATGATCATAAAATTACTTCTTTTGAACAATGAAAAGGATAAAGATATTGCAAATTCCATAATTTTTTTGGACATTGGACAAATAGTTGTTTATGTTTCAGAGACATGGTCCAAAAAGCAATTGACAAAGGAAGATTGAAATTCGAAGAAAAGCCAATGAAGGTAGATACTAATCCATTCCACATCCAGGCTAATTACATCGAACCCATGCAGAATATGATGATGGGAGCTTTGATAAGAACGCCAAAAGTGACCACTCCTTTATCTGAAGAAGAGGTCAATCAAGCTTTGGAAGAGTTCGAAAAGGAAGAGGAGTCAGTTTTTCCACTTGCAAGAGTATGATTGGTTGAATTTATGTTGAAGAAACAGAAAGCTGAGAAAGAGATTATGTTGTGTCCTCATTGTAGCATCGTGTTCAACAGGTTGGTTGTTAAGGCTTTCAAAGTTTCAGAGATTCGAAAGAGTTTTTAGAAAATTCAGGAAACCGATGTTAAATGAAGGAGAATGGAGTATAAGTATTATTGTAAGTCAAGTCCAAAGGCCTTATAGTTTTTCTCAAAGAAAGTCCTATGTCTGTCATGCAAATGTTCTACCGAACAAGTTGTTTTAATCAAGGAACGAGGGAACTAGTTAACGTTTTAAAAATTTTGAAGTTATTAGTTTGGCACTTTGAAGAGGAGGGACTACTAAAGGTTCCAGGAAAGGATACTATGACTACCAGAATCCTCCATGGGTGAATAGGAACATGTCAAAAACCCAGTGGAGGCATCATAGGTTGAAAAGGGATGCAATATTGGCAATGCAAGAAAAGAGTGTAGTCAGACCTTTAGTCTTCGATAAAATAACCGAAGGTCCATCCCCAAGTTTCGTAAAGAAAATATCAAGCAAGGAAAAGGAGGAGAAGGAAATGATAACTGACTCTTTTGAGTCTGGTTTTGATGATTCTTTGAAAGTCATATGTGGAGTAATTTTGATATTACCTACGAAGTATGCTGAAGACTATCAAAACATGAACATATTGAGCAATTATACTAGAAAGGATTATTTCGATGACCCCTCTCTAATCCTCAAGGCAATTTAGGTTACACAAGTTTCCTATTTTACTCCTTATCGAAATGTTGTGGTTTTTTATTTTCCTACTGATGATATGAGATGTCATATGAAGAAATTCCATTGACAATTGTGGTAAAAGACCAAATTATTAACAAGATTTTGGTCGATGGAGGGGTTGCATTTAACATCCTACCAAGATCTATATTATGAATGTTTGGTAGGACAGTAGAGGATTTGATACCTCATAACATAGTGGTGTTGGATTTCTATGGGAAGCCCTCATATTCTAAATGGGTAATATGTTTGGATGTTTCAGTAGGTAGTAGGCGAAGGCCTACAATGTTTTTAGTGATTTATTCTCAAGCCAACTTCAACATGTTATTGCGAAGAGAATGAATACATGGAGTTGAGCAGTTCCATCAACGGTTCATCAAAAGCTCTTCTTTTGGAATGAAGATGGAAAACTTGAGATGGTCGAAGCTTCGGTCATCCTATGGGATATATGTTGCTTTTGCAAATGAAGCTTATCAAGCAATGACAAGAACTAATCCATTCAAAGTCAAAGATTCATTCAACGTGAACAATATGTTAGGTGATGAAAAAGACAAGTTCTTTTGTTGGGATGCGAATAAAGGTTTCTTGTTAATTAACAAGGCCATCGAAAAAATGGTCAAATTTGAAGAGTCATGACTTCATCATAAGCATATATGAGCTTTATGGCTCACCTATCAACTTGCATGGCCGATAATAAGAAACAAGTCGGTTACTGTGGCCATCGAAAATGAAGGAACGACTACTACAATCGTCAAAATCGAAAAGGCAGCTACTGCAGCCGTTGGAAAGAAAGAAAAGATGGATACTGATGCCACCAAAGAAAAAGAGAAAGAGATGGATATTGATGGCATCGAAGTAACGAAACAAAAGATGGATATTGATGTCATCAAAGTAAATAAAGAAAAGATGGATATTGATGTCATCATAGAAAAAAAGAAAGAGATGAATATTGATGCCATTGAAGAGAAAAAGTAAGTATCGGACGATAAGGGAAAATCAAAAGATGTTTTTGAAGAAAAAGGTGAGGATTTAAACTTATACAGTATTTATGACAATTCACCTTTAGGATTCGAGAAATTGTTGTCCTCGAGATTAAAAAAGATGGAGTCTCGAGATCCTTTGGATGAGATTAACCTAGGGACTGAAGAAAATCGAAAGCCTACCTATGTTAGTAAACTTTTAGATGTTAGGCTTTGAGAAAAAATAATTTCTCTATTACATGAGTTTAAGGATTGTTTGCATGGGATTATGAAGATATGTTTGGCCTCAGTAGAGAATTGGTGGAACACAAATTGCCCATTTGTGAAATGAAAAAGCCAATAAAGTAGGCACTTAGAAGATTTTCTCTCAATGTCATGGAGGCCATCAAAGCAGAGATAGAAAGGCTATTGAAGGCCAATTTCATTCGAACTACAAGGTATGTTGATTGGATTTCTAATATAATTCCTATTATTAAGAGAATGGTGTGTGTTAGAGTCAGGGGGAGCTCAAAAGGATCAAGATGTTGAGACTCTTAGGCAGTAAAGTATTTAAGCTTTTTACATGCCAATTCAATTGATTGGTAGTTGTAATTTGTGTATGTCTAAGATGAGGCTTCCTATGATCCATTGCATAAAGCTCATTCATGTTTTTGCATTCATGGTTTCATAAAAGCATAAATTTTGTGAAAAGGTTTTTCTGAAACATAATTTTTCATGATTGCATAAAAAGTCAAGTGTTCCATGTTTAAGTTTGGAAAAACAATTTCTCACTGGTTTAATCGATTACCAGCAAATGGTAATCTATTACTTAAGTTTTAAAGAACACTTTAATTGATTACAAGAGTATGGTAATCGATTACATTACACAAAATCACAAAATAATCTTCCTGTGATAATCGATTACGATATAGTGGTAATCGATTACTTGGCGCGTTTTGAAACAAAGACTTCCTGTGATAATCGATTACATTGCTCATAAATCTTTTCCAGAAAGTTCAAGAACACTTTAATCGATTAAATTAGTAATTAATCGATTACATAAGTGAATTAGTCGATTACTGACAGTTACAAATAGTTTTCTATAAATAGTTGTTGGGTGGTTTCAAAAGACACAACGAATTATCAAAGTATTTTCATAAGCTTTTGTAGTAAGAAAAGATTCAAAGTGTTAAACTGTGTTAGACCCACAAATCCTCAAGCTTCAAGATTTCTAAAGAGGATTCTTTTTGGGCAAAGTTTCAAAAGAAGATTTTGGAAGGAAAGTTTTGAAGTAGTTTTCTTTCACCTTTGATTCAAGTCTGGTAATCTTTTGCATACATCAGTAATTGATCATCAGGTGATTTCTTTTCATACAACTTCTTTGTAAATTCTTTTTGAATTTTTTTGTGTGTAACTATAACAATAGTTTTTCTTAAGGCTTTTGTAGAATAGGTGTTTCTAGAGATAAGAGTAGAGGTTTTCTCTATGACTTGATCACCGAGAATCTATATGAATTAGATATCTCGTTCTTGATCTAGGTGTGATTAAGAGTGGTTGTAAGGGCTTGTAAGAAACAAATTGTTATTAGTGGAAGTCTAACTTGTTGGTTAGAAGAACTGGATGTAGCTTCTCTAGGTTGAGAAGTGAACCAATAAAATCTTTGTATTTACTACTTCATCTTTATCTTTTCTTGTGGTTATAACTTGTCATTCGTTGGTGCAATATTTCACAATCAACAAAAAAAAAAAATTTGATTGCATTCTTTAAGGTTTGGTGTTTGATTGGTTGAAAACTTTCGTGGAATGTTTTGTGATACGATTTTTTTAGCTCTGATTGTTTAAGAATTTTCAATTGGCCAAGATCAACCAATTCACCCCCTCTTGGTTCTTGTGTGATGTTCATACTATTTTCAATAAGTGTGTATAGATTTTAGAGATTTAAATGCAACAACACCTAAAGATAAATATCCTATGCCAGTTGCTGATATGATAGTTGATTCAACAACAAGCAATGAGATTTTAAGTATATTAAATGGTTATTCGGGATATAATCAAATATATATTGTTGAAAATGATGTATCTAAAACTATTTTTCGATGCCCGAGGGCATTAGGAACATATGAATGGATAGTAATTCCATTTGGTTTAAAAATGTTGGTGCAACTTATCAATGAGGAATGAATCTTATATTTCATGATTTGATTGGGAAATTCATGCAAGTTTGTATAGATAATGATGTTCTGAAATCTAAATTGAAAAACAATCATCTACAACATTTAAGATTATCATTTGAAAGAATGAGAAAGCATGGATTGAAAATGAATCAATTGAAGTGTGCTTTTGATGTCTCTGTAGGTGAATTCTTAGGTTTTGTTATCCATCAAAAGAGAATTGAAGTAGATAAAAATAAGGTGAAAGCCAATTTGGAGACTTTTCCTCCAAAGAATAAGAAACAATTTCATTCATTATTGAGTAAGGTGAATTTTCTCAAAAGATTCATTTCTAATTTGTCAAGAAAAACGAAAGTGTTTTCACCTTTACTCATATTAAAGGATAAAGTTGAAATTTACATTTTCACATCAGGTTTGACTACCGCAAGCATGCTGGTGAAAAAAGATGACAATGGCATAGAATGTGCTATATATTATCTTAGTCGAATTCTTAATGATGTCAAAGTTAGATATAGTGACATAGAAAATTTGTGTTTGTGCTTATATTACTCTTTTACTAAACTCAAGTATTATATAAAGTCTTTCAATGTTCAAGTATTGTCTCACAATAATGTTATCAAACTTATGTTATCTAAATCTATTATGCATAACAGAATAGGAAAATGGACCCTTGCACTAACAGAATTCTTACTTACCTTTGTACCATTGAAAGCTATTAAAGGCCAAATTGTAGAAGATTTTCTGGCTGATAGTTCAAACAGAGAAATTTTGGAATGCTATATAGGAATTAAACCTTGGGTGTTGCTTTTCGAAGTATCGAAATTAATGTTGTTTTAATTTCTCCAAATAATACACATGTGAAGATCTTTTCAAAATCCAACCTTTATGTTCCAATAATGAAGTAGAACATGAAGCTTTAATAGTGGGTTTAAAAAGGTTATTGAATCTAGGTGAAAGACATGTTTTAGTTAAAGGAGATTCTGAGTTAGTCATCAATCAATTAACTTATAAGAACAAATATTGGCAATAGTGGAACTCCATTCTAGAGTTGAGTGGAAGAAACTGGATGTAGCTTCATAGTTTTTGAAGTGAACCAGTATAAATTATGGCTGATCTTTATTCTCTTCTCATCATCTCAATATTGCTTTGGATTGTGAATCATATTCTTTGCATAGTAAGCTTTCCATTTGTCTATTGATTTTCTTGACAGAGGAATTTGATTGAATATAAAGATTCTTTATTTCAAATTTTTTTTTAAGTGATAAAGATCCTGTGGAAACTCTGATAGTAACATTTTTAAATACCAAGGTTCAACCAATTCACCCCCCCTCTTGGTTGTATTGAAGTATTCCTATCATTTTCAATTGGCATCAAGAGCTGGTTCTTGAAAGTTACTCAAGATCATCCTTTTCTTTTCAAAAAGAAAAATGAATACTTCACAAATAACCTTTAAGGAGGGTGCTTCTTTAAATAGACCTCCTATGTTTGAAGGGGAACACTTCAGTTTTTGGAAAAACATAATGAAAATCTTTATTCAATCAAATGACCCAGGAGCATGGAATGCAATAGTGAAGGGTCTTTTTATTCCAAAAAAAGTTGTTGCAAATTAATTGATTTCCAAAGAGTGGGATGAGATGACTGAAGCTGAACAAAGGGCTGCACAATATGATTTTAAAGCCAAAAATATTATCACCTCTGCACTTTCCTCTGATGAATTTTTCAGGACTGTGAGGTGTAACAGTGCTAAAGAAATGTGGGAGATGCTGGAAATAACCCATAAAGGAATTGAGGAAGTTAGAAGATCAAGGAAACATGCTTTGATCCATGAGTACGAAATGTTCAAGATGAACACCAATGAAAGCATTTCTCAGTTGCAGACCAGATTTACTCATATTGTAAATCATCTTTTGGGTCTTGGAAAGGTCTTTGACACAGAAGAATTGAACATTAAGATATTGAAGTGTTTGACAAGACCTTGGCAACCAAAGGTGACAGTAATCAAGGAGTCTAAGGATCTATCAAAGATCCATATGACTGCATTGTTTGGTAAGCTTCTTGAATATGAACTTGAAATGTCTCAACTAACATGTAGTGAAGATGCTGAAAAGAAAAATAGAAGCATTGCATTGAAAGCCGCAACCTTGAAAGCTGAAAAAGAAGAGGAAACTAGTGATGAGAATGATGAATACAATGTGAACTTAGTTGTTAGAAAATTCAGCAAGTTTCTGAAAAAGAACAAGAACAAAAAGTTCAATAAAGCCAGCAAGAACAGCAACAGCAACAACAACATCAACAAGAAGATTGACAACAATTTTACATGTTTTGAATATGGCAAGCCAGGCCATATCAAATCTGAGTGTTCAATCTATTTAAGGAAACAATAAGGAGAGAGCAAGATGAAAAAGGAGGGGAAAGCCAAAAGAGCTTACATAGCATGGGAAGATAATGAATCAACCACTTCAGAATCTTCTACTGAACATGAAGAAGCTAATATGTGTCTCACCTCCACCATCAATGAAGATGATGATGATTTGCTAAGTGATGGAGATGAGGTAAATTCTGAACTTGATC